>JASANA010001266.1:0-81256 GCA_030248095.1 Ptycholaimellus sp. GST1_10
CTTGTCGTCCAGCTTCACCAGGTCCACTCCGCGGTACTTCTTCATCTTCCACGCCGCCAGACACTCGTCCGCCGGCACCGGTTTCCATTCCACTCGATCGGCAAGCCCCCAGTTGAGGAAGTGGGTGATGATGTCGTTCCTCATGGTGAGGTCGTGAGTATCTTCAGCATGCATCGAGCGGCGGGAACGCTGGGTGCGGAGGGTTTTGGAAGGTAGAGGTCCACGGTGTGGTAGGTGCGTGGGAGAGGTTGAGTGTAGACGGGACAGTCGCGGGTGTAGGCTGGGAGGATGAAGGGGCGTCTTCCGTTGTCGTGTTGAGGGCAGAGCTGGAAGTGAACGTTCGTCGGCGGCGGCACTTCCAGGTCCCTTTGATGCTTCTTCCCTTCTCGCAGACGTTGTCGAATCTGCTCTGCCGTGAGCGGAGGCGGTTTGGGAGGTTCTGGAGGGCGGGTGGAGGATGGTTGGCTTTTCTCGTTGGAGGGACGGTAGCCAGGGTAGTGAGGGATGAAGCCGTCGCTCTCCTCCGCTCTGGTTCTGGCCTGGCATGGACTGGGACTCGGCGGGCAGAGAGGCCGCGGCGGGGATGAGTTCGCCGTCACCAGCATCAGCGTCATCCCGGGCAGTTCCGGCAGTCTCGTCCTCCTCTCCTTGTTCCACTGCTCGTGGGTAGCGTCAGGGAGCTGCGGTTTCCGTCCGTGCCGACGCGGATGAGGAAGGAGTCCGGGTCGGCGGAGTCCTGGAGGATCCACTGCTTGCGGCCGCGGTCGTCCTCCACATCCAGCATCGCTTCATCTTCCAGCTGCCTCCTCGTCTCCCTCTCGCCGGCTTCTTCCACCTCGTCCTCCCTCTTGTCCCCGGCGAGCAGCACCTGGCGTCGCCTCATCGCCAGCTCCGCGTTTCCTTTGAACTTGGGGGGATCATCGCGAGTGCATTGGAGGGCCAGGAGCTCTGCGGTGTTCTTGGGTGGACGGGTAGGCTGGGTGTTCGTGAACTCATCCGATGGTTCTCCAGCGAGGTAGGCTTCTTGTAGGTGGCTGAATCTGAGTTTCTTCTTGCGAGTGGAGCGGCGTGGAGGGCTGGCTGGAGGCTCTTTCTGGCGCTTCTTGCTGGAAGAGAGGTTCTTGGTGGCGGAGGAGCGTTTGAGGATGCCGCGGATGGGGGGTGCAGGCAGGTCGTCTCCGTCGTCCACGGCTGCCTCGGAGGCTGTG
Organism: Ptycholaimellus sp. GST1_10; assembly: GCA_030248095.1. NCBI lineage: Eukaryota > Metazoa > Nematoda > Chromadorea > Chromadorida > Chromadoridae > Ptycholaimellus > Ptycholaimellus sp. GST1_10. The sequence goes on from JASANA010001266.1 coordinate 1,209, forward strand.
TCGGATGCCTCTTCCCAGACGGGCGCATCCTCCTCCTCACCTGACTCCTCCACGATGTCCTCAGGCTCCTCATTGGGCTTTGGAGGCTCATCAGTGAGACGTCCGATTGCGCCTCCTCGCCCATGTCGTAGATGGATTCCTCGTCTCGCTTCCTCTTCACCTTCGTGCTCTTCCTCAGAGTCGTCTTCGCCGCCCTCGCCCTCCTCCTCTTCTTGCTCGGGTGCATCGCTGCCCTCCGGGAGAGGGGGAGGAAGGAACGGCTTCGGGGCGGGGTTCATAGAGGAGGGGAATGAGGGAGCGGATGTGGCGATCGAGGATGGTGTGCTTCGTCTTCCCACCCTTCACGCGCTTGTTGACGAGGACCTTCGCCATGAGGGGTTTCTCCTCCTTCTTGTCTCCTGCGGCGTATGTGGGGAGGAAGCCGACGATGCGTCCGATGGGGAAGGTGTGGCGGGGTGCGTTCTCGTTGTACAGCCACACCAGCTCTCCTTCCATCGGAGGGCGGACGGATTCATTGCGTCTGGGTTTGAAGTAGTGCTTCCGCTCCTCTATCAGCATGTTCTTCAGCTCCTCCATGTACACCTTCCAGACTCTCTCCAGGAGCGCTTCTCGATGTAGGTAGAGGTTGAGGAGATGCGTGGGCTTGTACGCTTTGTCGGTGTAGGTCTTGGCGGGGGCGGGGGGAAGGACGAGGTCCAGGTTGGGGTAGAGGAAGTGGGCGGGGGTGAGGACTTGAGGGGCTTTTGCCGTAGGCGAGAAGGGGCGGCAGTTGAGGATGGCCTCGATCTCCTGGAGCATGGGCTGCATGTCGAAGAACTTGATCGTCTGCTCCTTATTCTCCGCCTTCATCTTGGCCAGCACCTTGGCCACCAGTCCCACCGTTCTCTCCACCAGTCCAGAGGAGGCTGGATGGTAGGGGGGAATGGTGCGGAGGGTGGTGCCGCGAAGAGGAAGTAGGTCTCCAGGATGTCCACGTCCTGCTGGCTGAGGTTGATGTCGGTGTAGTCGGAAAGGGAGAGGGTGGCCCAGACGAGTTGGGAGCCGTTGTCGCAGTAGACCTCGCGGGGATAGCCGAAACGTCCAGTGAGAGTGCGGATGGCGCCGAAGATGGTGGGCCCATCGATGCGATGGACGAGGGCCAGGCCAACTCCTCTAGTCACCTGGCAGGTATACACTAGGACGTAGGCCTTGCCCAGACGGTAATCTTGCACTTCCGTCACTTCATCGGATCCCTTCTCCTTCTTCTTTTTCGTCTTGCCCGTCTCGTAGAGGACGTAGTATGGTCCCTTGATGTCCATGGCCACGTTCTTCATGACGCTTCTCTTCTCGAAGCGGATGGCCGGGTAGGAGCGGAACTGAGGGGCCGCGAAGGGCATCGCTTCCGTGCGGCGGCAGGTGGCGCAGAAGTTTAGCGCCGCTCTCACCCTCCTCGCTCCTGACGTTATCCAGTAGCGCTGACGCATCATGGCTAGCGTGGACTTCGTCTTCATGTGTCCCACCAGCTCGTGGTAGTGGAGGATGAGGAGGATGGTGAAGGGGTGCTCGTTAGGCAGAAGGACGGGGTGCTTGGCATCGAGGGGCAGCGTCATCCGCTCCAGCCTCGCTCCGCAGCGGATGAGGCCGGTTTCAGAGAGTTGTAGATCGAGGGTGCGGATGAGCTGGGTGACGTGACCCGGCGCGTTCTTCTCAGGGTTCTCTAAGGCCCGGATGACGTCCTTGAAGCAGCGCTGCTGCAGCTGGCGCACCCAGAGCTCTTCGGCGGCTTCTCTCTCCGTGGCCGTGATGGGTCCCTTGGGGACTGGGTGTTGGCGCAGAAACCTCCTTTTCGCTCTCGTCGCCTGGACGGTGGAGTTGAGGAGGTAGTTGAAGGACTTGCCGATGAAGTGCTGCGCCTTGAAGCCAAATGGTCCTTCCACCGCATCTTCCATCAGCGCCTTCCTCGTCGTCTGGACCATGCAGTGCATTTGTGGTCCAGCGGCGGAGACTTCGTGGCAGTCCACCAGCTCCACGATGTCCGCGGCGGTGGGGTGCTGGTAGGAGGGGGAAGTCTTGCGGTTCTCCCTCCGCCCAGCGGGGTCCGTGGAACCAGAGGTTGAAGTTCTCCGGTTCCTTCATGTCCCCGATGGACAGGCCTCTGGACGCCATGTCCGCCGGGTTCTGGCTGGTGGAGACGTGGTGGATGGAGAAGCCCAGCTCCGCCTGGAGCTCTCGGATCTTGGTGATCCGATTCTTGGTGTAGATGGTGGGTCCCTTGCCATTGTGGCACTGCTGGAGGGCGATCATGGAGTCCGTGTACAGCCGCATCTCCCGCACCTGGATGTGGGCGGGAGGAAGCTCGTTGTAGACGGTCTTGAGAGCCTTTGCGGCCTTTTCCAAGGCCAGCAGCTCCGTCTTCGGCGTATCCTCCAGCTTGACGGGGTTGGGGGAGGCCTTGGCGAAGAGGAGGGTGCAGAGGGCTCCTTGCGTCTTCTCCTTGCGGCGTCCCTGCCCGTCGTAGAGGACCACGGCCTGCATGGCCTCCCGGTTGGTGTGGGTGTGGCTGTAGATGCCGAAGCCGTGTGCCCTGTTGCTGGCGTCGGAGAAGCCGAGCAGGGAGATGACGTCGGCGCCGGTGAAGGTGGCCCTCCTCGCCAAGGAGATGTCCGGGACTCCTGCTAGGTCCTCCTGACAGTCCTCCCATCGCTCCTGAAACTCCTTCCTGTTGATGGGCGTGTCCCAGTCGTAGTCGGCCAGGGCCACGTCGTGGAAGAGGAGCTTGATTCGGAGTAGGACTGGGGCCAGGAGGGCGAAGGGGTCGAAGTGGGAGGCGTAGTAGGAGAGGATGAGGCGTTTGGTGGGGGGGGGAGGTGATTTTCTTCTCCGGTCGGGCCACTCCCAGCACATCCTTCTCCGCGTCGTACGCCACTCCCAGCATCTTTTGCCCTTCCATCTTTCCTCTCTCGTCGGAGCGTAGCTTCTTGTTGAACTCGGTGGAGTTGGAGGTGAACTCTCGCAGGTTCATCCCTGCTTCCTCAAACATCTTCTTTGCCTCCTTCTTCTTCCTCATCGCCTCCTCCCAGGTGGCGGCGGTGAAAGCGACGTTGTCGACGTAGGTGAGGGACTTGATCTCCTCCGCCAAGGGCGTGTCGTACTTGGCCAGGTGGGTGTCGATGACGACCTGGAGGACGGCCGGGCTGGACTTGAAGCCGAAGCCGACTCTCTTCAGTCTGAAGGTGCGGACGTTGTCTGGGCTGGGGGGACGCTCGCAGTCCGCCAGCCAGAGGAAGCGGGTGAGGTCACGGTGTTCTGGAGTGAGGTCGATCTGAAGGAAGGCCTTCTCCAGGTCTCCGAAGACGATGATCTCGGAGAAGCGGCTGCGGAGGACGATGCCGACGAGGGACTTGAGCAGCTGGGGGCCGGTCTCCAACATGTCGTTGAAGGAGAGGCCTGGACGGACCTTGGTGGTGGGGTCCAGGACAGGCCGGCACTTGGTGTGGAGGGAGGAGGTTTTGATAACAGGGAAGCAGGGCAGGTAGAAGGTCTTCCCGCGCACCTCCGTGCGCTCGGCGCCAGGGATCAGCTCCGAGTAGCCGGCCTCCACCTGTCCCATGATGGCCTCGTGGAACATCTTGGTGAGGCCCTTCCTCGTCAGGGTCTGATAGGCGGACTCCAGCCGCTTGTAGGCGTGGTCGTAGCCGAGGCTGGCGTCGCTGGGGAAGGGTTGCGTGAAGGGAAAGGGGGCCATGTAGCGCTCCGGTCCCTTCTTGATGAGCGCTCTGAATCGGTTCAGCGCCGCTTCCTGCACCGTCGTCGTGAGCTCTTCCTCGGAGATGCCCTCTCTCTCCAGCGTGTGGTAGTTCTGGAGCTCATGGACGATGGAGGTGTTCATCAGAGCCGTCACTCGCCTCCTCCTCGCTCCACTCACGGGCGGTAGTGAAGACTCCGCCACTCCCATCAGCAGCTTACCGATGTGAGTGTGGAGGATGCAGAGAGAGGGGAGGATGAGGGAGTTTTGGGCAAGGGTACTGGCGAGGAGGGAGGAGGTGATGTGGACTCCGAGCAGGATGTCCACCTTGAAGCTCTCTTCCTCCTCTCTGGGCGGCAGGTTCAGCAGGTCCGGATGCTGTCCTTGGAGGTCATCCCACAGCTCTGTGGGGAGAGCTGGGGAGAGCCAGACCGGCGGGCAGACCTCGTCCTCCACCACCCAGGCCTCCACCGGGAAGCTGAAGCCATTGCTGGCGGTCAGGTTCAGGGCCACGCGGTCCATGGCGATCTTCCGGCAGCGCGTCTGTCCGAAGACTCCAGTGCTGATGAGGCTCTTCCCCAGTGATCTGAGGCCAAGGAAGGTGGCGAGCTCGCGGGTGACGGCGGTGATCTGGGAGCCGGTGTCCAAGAGGCAGTTGGCGGGGGCGGAGATGTCGTCGCTGTCCGAGCTCATCTGCGCCTCGAACGTCAGCATCACCGGCACGTTCTCCTTCACCTCCTCCACGGACGCCATCATCGCCGTCAGTCGCTTCTCTCTACTCCCACTGCGCCCGTCGTTGGAGCGCGCGTGATGAGGTCCTGGAGTAGGACGGCGGGTGGACAGTTTTCCGGAGTGGCTTTCTCGGGGCTTCGGCTCCTTCCTTCCCTCCTTCCTCCTCCGTCGCGGCTCCAAGATCGTGGCCGAGGGGACGGAGAGCTCGACTGGCCCCCGTCTCCCCGTGCTGGATGTGCGGGACTTGGGCTGAGAACTCGGCTGGGAGGAGCGTCCAGGGGCTCCTTGACTGGTGGCGGTATGGTGAGGGAGAGGAGTTGCGTTTCTGACGCTCATCTCTCTTCTCTGGAGTTTCTCGGAAGCCGGAGTCTCTCCTTTTCACGGCTCACTTTTCTTTCTCGCGATCCGTACTCGCTCCTGCGTCCGCTCTGCTTCTCCTCCCGCCTTTCTTGCGAATGGCGGCGAGGAGTGTGCCGTAGAGGCAGTAGCAGAGGGCAGTGTGATGGGAGTCGCTGGGGCACTCGCGGCAGGAGCTGCGAGTGCTGCACTGGTCGGACATGTGCCCCATCTTGAGGCCCTTGTAGCAGCGGTTGTACTTCGCGATCTGCTCCTTCCTCTACTCCGCGGTATTGTAGGCCTTGCAGTTCTCGTCCTTGTGGCTGCCAAGGCAGAAGGAGCATCGGTCCCCTCTCGGTTCCAGTTGCGGCTCCAAGCTCTTATCTGATCCGTTCCCGCTGCCAGGGAGACGTAGCGCTGAGTCGCCGACTGTCGCCTCTTCCTTTCCTTGTCGGAGGAGGAGGAGGCGGCCTTCCCAACCTTGTTCTCTTCCAGCAGCAGATCCCTCTTCCTCAGCTCTCCGCCTCCTGGCTCAGGATCAGGATGAGGTGATTGAGAGTGATCTGGTGGGCCTGCAGGCCGGGGAGTTTGTTGACGACGCGGTTGCGGAGGTTGGGCGGGAGCTTGTAGAAGACGCCCTTGGCCAGGTGCTGCAGTCCGTCATCGGGGAGACCGCACTGCTCTCGCAGGAAGTAGTACTTGGCCTTGAGCGTGTCGTTGAACGTCTTCAGGTTCTCATCGGGTGCCTTGGGGAGATCCTGGATCTCCTCCTGGGCCCGGGAGATGAGGAGGGAGGGGTTGTTGTAGTCGTGGTCCAGGCTCTGCATGATGAGGTTGTAGTTGGCGGGGTCGGCGGCGTACATCTCGGTGAGCCTGGCCGGTTTGCCGGAGAGGGCCTCCCACAACGCGAGCATCCTCTCCACCAGCGTGTAGGCGGCGGAGTCCATGTAGTTCGTCCAGAGATTGCGCCAGACATGGTACTTGAGGGGGTTCCCGCTGAATTTGGGAACCTCCAGCTGGGGCCTCGTCGATCGCAGCTGCTCTCTGGCGAAGAGTTGCGTGAGCTGAGTCAGGGCTTCGACGATCTGGCCTTGTCCATTGACAACGGGGGCGGCCTGCTGTACATGCAGGGGGGCGCTGTGCCTCGCTTGGGCCGCCCAGTAGTGTTGGTGTCGGGGCTCCGAGGCTTGCGGCGGCACTGAGTGTGCATGGGGAGGCGGTCCTTGTGGCCGCGGAAACAGCCCGTATGGCTGCTGAGGCAGTCCTTGTGGCTGCTGGTGGGGCGGCGGCGGCGGCGCGTGCGACGGCGGCGGCCCTTGCGGCGGCGGCGGTCCTTGCAGCGGCGGCGGTCCTTGCGGCGGCGGCGGCTGCTGAGGCGGTGGCTGCTGGCTCCGTAGCGTTGGCAGCCACTGCTGTGGCTGTTGCTGTGAGGGCAGGTTGTAGAGCTGTTGCTGCAGCCCCGGCTGCGCCGGGTAGGCTGGTGGCTGAGAGGTGGCTCTGTAGACTCCGCTGTCCACTTGTCCCCTTTGGGTCTGGGGGGCAGAGTGGGCGAAGTTGACGAGGACACTCCTCTCCAGCTCTCTCGCCTCGTCTCTACTCGTCTTTCTGCTTGGACGAGTGATGGGCCCCGGATGGGGTCCTGGGGGATTGGCCGGGAGCGAGAGGCGCCCGTTGGGCCGGGGTCGGGTCCCGCTCCGGGATATTCTCAGGTTCCCAGCCGGCGGCGCCGTGCTGGCGATGAATGCGAGGGGTCGGGGAGGTGGCAGCTCTCCGAGGGTCCGCCATGATCTCCATTGAGTCTGGCAGTTCTCCAGGGGCCAGCTTCGGGGACGTCCCCTGGCCAGTAGTAGCCCCGTGGGATGCCAGCATGGTCGTGCTTGGGGAACTGAGGCGGTCTTCCGGTGACGTCAGATCGGTATCTGTCCGCCACCACGTCGCTCAGCGCCGGTCGTGGCGGCGGCGGCTGCGGCGCTTGGTTGCGAGAGGCAGGTCTGACGGGCACGAAGGAATCTCGTGCACGTCCCTGCGGCGTGAGTCCGCGCTGAGGCGGCCGCTGGCTGCGGCTCGGTGGCCTGCAGAAGTGTCCGGTTTCCTCGGTGTGTGAGCGATGGCTTTCTCCGCCTTGAGAGGGCCTGGAGAACGTGGGCTGGACGGGCCCCCGCATGGACCCCACGGCCGTCTGTGTGGGCACTGTGGGTCCGGCTTTGGGCGCTGTGGCCCCCGCTGCGGACGATTGTTTCCGCTCCGGCATCAGGCTGGCGGCTGATCCGGCATGCGTGGCAGCTGGCGCGCCCTCTAGAGGAGGAAGGCTGTCTCGGAGATCGTTCAGGTTGGCGAGGGGTCCAGAAATGGAGGCGTTGAAGCTCGGCTGGGACTGGATGGGTGGGGTGTGGGCGTAGGGGGGTACTTGCGGGGGTTGTGCGGGGGTCAGATGCGGCGATTGGGTGGGGGTCTGTCGATTGAGGCGGTGCTCCTCTCCTCCTCCCGCGGGCGGCTGGGTGCCGTTGAAGGAGAAGGAATGGGAGATGGTGGGAGGAGGCGTGGTCGGGTCTGGGAGGATGGAACTCAGAAGCTGTTCCGGAGTGACTGTGTAGCACAGTTTGCCCAGTCGATCCGCCTCCAGCCTGCACTCCTCTCTCTGCGAGCTTGAAGGAGCGCTCCATCTCGTACTCGTGGACTCTGGGATGGGAGGGGGAGAGGTTCTTGAGTAGGAGGTCCAGCGCATTCACTTGGTAGCCGGCGTCGTTGAGGCGCTCTATGGCGTTCTTGTATGCGCTGGCGATGTCCTCGTCCCAGTGGCCGCTGAAGGATTGCGTCTGGCTTCTACTACCACCCTCCCGTTCTGGGGCCGAAGTGAAACGTGTAGGGGGTGGAGGGGCCGAAGGAGTAGGGAGGAGGAGGTCCTGGAGGGGTGGGTCTGGCTGGGAGGGGTCCACCGGGGCCAGGAGGCGCTGTGCTGGCTCGGGCGCCGGGAAGAAGGGGTCGTAGCTCATCTTCACACAGGCGGCGGAGTAGAAGTTCCAGATCATCCGCTCCAGGGTCTCCTTCACACCCACCGAATCTTCTCTGATTCTGTCTAGCAAGGGTTGGAGGTTGCTGGGGTGGAAGACGCCTTGCGAGACCAGCTGTAGGAGGATGGACATGCCGTCCCTGTTCTGGTTCTCGAAGCACGTCTGGCAGAAGTAGCCCTCCTTGAAGTTGTTGAGGAGGTACTGGCAGAGGTTGGGTAAGAAGCGGGAGTCCTCCGGGTTGATGCTGGCCTCCAGCGGGCCCGTCGTGCACGGGAAGCAGAAGCTCTTGTTGCAGGCCCGGCAGTTGATGGGCGCGGCGGGTGTGCTGGTGCTGCCGCAGCGAGAGCAAGTGAAGTTGGCGCTCATTGTCACAGCAGACGTTGCAGTAGGACTGAAACGACAGCTGCTGATGAGGCAACAGCTTGCCGACTCTTCCGCAGACTCTTCCTGCTCGGCAATGCTAAAAGAGAGAACGTAACAAAAAGGGGGAGGGGAGGAATAGAGTGGAGAGGTGAGGGAATGAGGGAGGGGGAAAGACGAATGGCACACTGAGGATAGGCAACTTGCTGACACCGAGCCTGTCTTATTCCTGTCTTGTCACTGTCCAGCTCTGTTGATCGTCTCGCTCTCTTCCGCTGTAGTGCAAGCAGGAGCTAGGCAGACTAATTGTTATTTTTATTCTAACTTTCATCTGCCCGACTATTTTGCATTGCGTGGTCGATTCTCTCTCCGCTCTTCTCCTCCTCACGAGACGCGTAGCTTGAACTGGAGCTCACAAGGAGTCTCATCGAAACCGCTGATGCGTAATTTCTAGAGACTGCTTATGGCTTGATGGGAGACTGTCCAGGAAGGGCCTAGTCATCCTTTCTTGCGAAAGTAGACTTTAGCGGCCGTAGTCCAGGGGCAGTTTCAGACGGATTATAAGTCGGCTCGGTCAGAAGTGTCTGGGAGTGTGAAAGAGGAATGGGAGGAGAATTGACTTACGGAGAAAGGGAGGTACAGAGAATGAAAATGGGAGGGATAGAATGGGAAAGAAATAAGCGGAGCGCGAAACGCTAAAGGCTCCTAAAGGGGGGTGTAGAGAAATGATAGTGGATTGTTGGGTGATAAGAAAGAGTGTCGTTCTGGGCAGAGAGGTGAAAGCGAAGAGGGAGAGGTGAGCGAGTGAAGAAAGGGGGTGTAATGTCGTCTGAACGGCTAGCAAGGGTTCCTCCGCTTCCACTCGCCAAACGGAGGGGGTAGGGCAGGTAGTGCCAGCGCGGTAGGAGGGAGAGGGGCGGAGGTAGGGGGGGGGGGTGCGTGTGTGGGCTAGGGGAAGAAGGGAGAGGGTGTAAACTAGATAGCCGGAAATAGAGGCCCTAGCGAAGGGCGTTCGTCTTGGGCGGCCTTGAATAAGCAGCTGCCGATCTGGGCTTGCTGCTCCAGGGAGTGGAGGCAGCTGGTGCTTGTCAGCTCTTGACGAATGGGCTGATGAAGAGATGAGGACAGAGAGCCTTGTTCAACTGGTTCTGGAGGTTGATGATCACCGATGACGAAGTCTTCTCTCTCTCTAAGCTGCTGACAAGCTTCCCGTCTTCTGCTTTGCGCCAGTTCGCTCGAGACTGGTACGAAGATCCCAGAGATATGTCCGTCGAGATAGAGCTCTGAGATTCCCTTGTCCTTCCCTAATGCCGTCGCAACGTAGGTTCTGGTGAAGAATCTGGCCAGTGCATGTTCACCAAGGGATTTCCGCGGGTGGAGGCAGGACTCCAGTGGAAGCAGGGGTGTGGAGGAGCTGAGTGGCAGCTGTTCCTCCGCTTGGCTCCGCTCGGTTGGGGTAGCCTGTGGCAGCCTTTTCTGCCCGGATTGAAGATTGTCGAAAGTGGTACTGTCGACACCGAAATGAAATCTCAGAAGGCCATCGATCGCTTTCTGAGATTGGCAGATGAGCCAGAACGGAATTCTCACTTTGCACCCGCAGGTCAGCAAAGAAGAAAGTTCGTTCTGAAACTCAGTAGAGCTGGCAGTGGGGATGCAGCTCGTGGCCAGGCAGCAGCAGCAGCAGCTGTCGGCAGGCGTTTTCGGATTTTTCATTTCGTCCGAAAACTTGCAGGCTGTCCTTCTCCAGATGTGAAGAGGACAGGTCATGAACGGCTGCTGGTCGGAGACAGGCAGCAGTCGAACCGAAAGGGCACCTTGCTTTGTTGCGTGCATCCAGTTGCGATTGGCCCTTGCAGTCGCTAGCTGGTGGATTGGCGAAAGCCTGCTTCTTTGCCCCGCGGGGGTCACAAAGGAAGGCGTTTCGCTTTTCCAATGCCTTTCAACTCTGCCTCCTTCTGTACACAAGGTGCAGGTTGGAGGAGAGGTGAGGGAGGCCGAAGGGATAGCGATTGAAGATTAGGTGGTCGGTCGTCCGGACGATGTCGTTGGAGTTGCGCAGCATGGCCAGGTGGGCGTTGAGGCTGAGGAAGTCGGTGGGGACGCCGTTCATGCCGATGGGAAGGGCATCCAACAATCACTCAACTGCTACCAAAAAGCTGTGCTGTTCATTGCACTGCTTAGCAACATAAACATTCGACTCTTTCTCCTTCAGCAAGTTTGGCTACAGAAGAAGACGAGAGTGGGGAATCGGTGAGTAGGAGAGGGAGGAGGGGTGAAGGAAGGGAAGCGTAGGCGGAGACCGGTTGTCCCGCACGCATCGTTCATCCGCCGCTGCGTCATGGAATCGCTGCACTGCACAGAAATTGGATGTATATCCGGGTTGGAACACAATTTAGGAAGCTTTCAGAAACCAGCTAATTAGCAGCGGTGTTCAGACAGGGAGCATGGAATGAAAGAAAGGCAATAATTTGTCAGCGCTGGAGCGAGGAACGCGAGCAGGACGGGAGGCGGAGGTTCGGAAGCAGCTGGGCGATGACTCTGCCGCTCTGCTTCAAGGTTGCTGGGATGGAGGGGTCTTTATGGGAGTAAGGGGCCAGTTTGCAGGATGGGTGAGGCGAGTGCGCCTGGGCAGAACTCGCCAGCTCTACGCCCGCCTCATCGGCACCAGTCTCCTCTTCTTCAAAAGCCCTTCTGCTCAGGCATCTCTCTTTTCCTCCACACTTTCCCATTCACATAACCTCAGCCACTCCTACCCCAGCTCAGTCCGTCTACTCATTTGCCTCAAAATGTTTCAAGCATTTCATTGGTTGCATGAATCATGAGGGGAAAATGAAGGGGCAGCAAAGTGAATCCCCTAGAATGAAAGAGTGAATTTGCCAGAAGCCAGTGTCCAGCGACTGTCTGCTGGACTGTGGCGTGAGCGAGGTGAACGGCAGCGGCGAGGACTCCAGCAACAGCGACGAGGCTGGACAAGCCTACGCCCTTAAGTCCTCCAAGGTCTCTCCTCCTTTCCTCCTCTCAGACCTCAGAACCCTGGGTATGTCTTGCAGAGTCGGGAGTACAGCCTCGCCTTCCAACCCCCCGGCGAAGAGCCCGTCTACCTCGTCCTCGCCTCTTCCCAGGACAAGGTTTCCCTTTCTTTAAACCATACGGCCCGCCGCTCAAATGGATACTCAGGAATATCCGCAGAAGGCTGTCTGCTTGCACTTTGAGTCGGATAGAAATGAGCCTTTCAGAACTAGCTTTGAGCTACAAAAAGAAGTAATCTTAGCTGAGGCCCAGACCCAGATAAATACAAAAAAGGCTGCCGACATTGGATGAGATGAGAATGGAAGTGGATGTGGGGGGTGGTTTGAAGGAGAAGTGGCTGTACCACCTGAAGCTGGCCAGTCGGGACGGGGAGTTGGAGGGGACGCCCTTTGAGCGGCTCGCCCAGCAGCTTCTAGCCGTCGGCGGCAACCCTGGTCCCTCTCCCTCCCTCTCCCAAACACATCCCCGACTTAGCCTAGGCCTCAATTGTAGACAGCGAGCTCTGGTCCCAGAGTTTACTCTCGGACGGAGCCAAGGTCCCAGACCAGCCTCTCACCAGTCTCCCGGAAGAACTGCAGAAACAAGCTGTTCACCTCTACAAGGTCACTCAAGCTGCACCATATCCATTAATATCCCTTTTAGGGTTTATGTAGAAAAATTGATAAAAATTAAATATAGGTGGGGTAAAAGGGGTATGGTGTCGAAACTATTACAAGAAATAATAACTAAGGTTTGCAGTCGGCGCTGTTGTTCTCTCAAACGCCAATGCAAGGCTCCGCCCTGCAGTACCACATCGACCTGGCACAGAGCCTGCTCGCCTCCGCACTCGCCAAGCCCCAGCTCCAGGTCATCCCATCCTCTGTCCATTCCCTCAAACAGGCTTTGCTGACCATTCCTCAGGACGAGCTGATGTGCCAGCTGATCCGCCTCTCCCACAGCGGGATCGGCGGGACACAGAGCTGGCAACTGCTGGCCCTGGCCTGCTCCCTGTTCCTCCCCTCCGCCTACACTGCGCTCAGCCTTCTTCGCTTTCACCTGGCCCGCAGCGCCACTCCCACTGGGTTTGCCTCCATACCTTAGCCATGACAGTCCAGCCTGGCTATGGACGGCTCAGCAGCTGTGTCCCAGAGGGCAGACACTACAAGGAGCATTTGCTTTTTTTTATTTTTTATCGGTTTATAATCGCAATAGCCAGAATAGCTGTAATGCGTCGTCAGATAAGGCAGAAAAAAGGGGGAAGGGGGCAGTTTCAAAAAGTGAGTAGTTTTAATGTTTCAGGTTTGATCACATTGTAGAGGGCTTCTGCAGCTGCGATGGCTTTGGCTTTGGTTGGGAGGTCGGTGCGGGGGTTGATGCCTGCCTCTGCCCATGGGAGCTGGTTCCACAAGAGGCGAAGTCGAGCTGGTTGCAGCCGTTGAAGCCTGACCCTGCCATCGTCCAGCTCTTCCAGCTTCCAAACTGAAGGGTCTTCTGCGGCTGTGGTGCGTCTGGTGCGGTGGCTGGTGGCCTGCTTCTTCTGTTCTTCCAGCCAGCTCCCATAGGCATGATCTTGGAAAAGGCAGCTCCAGGTGAAGATGAAGGTGTGGCGGAAGAGGACCCAGGCGTAGGATGGGAGCTTTGCCTTAGCTAGCACTGCAGCTCTGTCCGACTCCCAGTCTCCGGTCACCACGCGTGCTTGCCTGGCAAAGATAGAGCGGAGCTTTTCACCTGATGCTGCTGTTGATGGTGGGGCATAGGCGAGGGAGTGAAGCAGGGCCCCAGCCACCTTCTGGGTGAGGGCAAGTCGGACTGATTCCTGGTGGCCTTGGAGGAGGCGATGGAGAGTGGCCTGGCTGGCCCTGGCTGCACCGCACATTCTGCTCCAGTGAGTGGCGAAGTTGAGGAGGGGGTCGAGGGTGACGCCGAGGTACTTGAGTGACTGGCTGGCTTGTACTTCTACACCTTCAAGGCAGAGATGGCGTGGGAGTTGGCGGAGATCGGAGCGGAGAGCGACGACCAGGACTCTGCTTTTGGCAGGGTGGAGCCGTAGGCCCAGGCTGAGCAGGAACAGCCTTAGCCTTTCAAGGTCTTCTTCCAGACGCTTCAGGTCTTCATCGCAGTTGATGGCCCTGATCAGGAGAGTGTCATCGGCATAGGCTTGGATGGAGGTTCCGCTGTTGTAGGGGAGCTGGAGTGCAGGATCGGTGGTGGCTGTGTAGAGACGGGGGCCAAGTCGGCTGCCTTGTGGCACACCAGAAGGAGCTGCCTTTTCTTCACTATGGGCTCTGCCGACCCGCACAGTGAATTTTCGCTGCTCTAGCCAGCTGGCTATGAGCTCTGTGAGGCAGTCTGGGACTCCCCTTTTTTCCAGGGCTGTGAGGATGGCGCTGTGGGAGATGCTGTCGAAGGCTTTAGCAACGTCCACTGAGACGATGGCTACCCTTACATCACTCTGTTTGGATGCAGCCTCGATCACTGTCTGTTGTAGCCTGAGGAGGGCATCGGCACAGCCGCTTCTGGCTCTGAACCCGAACTGCGTCTCTGTTACTCCCAAAAACGGCTCAAGGCGGTTGCCGAGGATTTTTTCCCAGATTTTGGATGTGGTTGGTAAGAGCGAGATGGGCCGGTAATCTTCTGCTATTGTTGCTGGCTGTTTCTTTGGGATTGGCACGACTTGTGCTTTCCTCCAGGCTTCTGGAACCCTCTGCTCTTGGAGAGTGGAGTTGATGAGCTTGGCGATGGCAGGTGCTGCTTCCAGGGTTGTAGCCTTGATGAAGCGCATAGGGATGTCTTCGCTGGGTGCTGCTTTTCTGCTTGCTAGCTCTCGGATGACTTTCTCCACTTCTTCAGTTGTGGTGAGGAGTTCTCGGGGAGTTGGTGCAGAGGGCTTCTTTGGTCTTGTTGTGGCCGGAGGGAGATGTTTGGTGGCGAAGTATGCTGCCAGAGCAGAAGACTTCTCGTCATCAGTGAGGAGTACCTTAGTACCTTGGCGCAGTGGAGGAAGAGGAGGGCGGCTTCCTTGAGAGAGACGACGGGGCAGAGCACTCAAGGCACCCTCTTCTTCGGCCTTCCTGATGGTGCTGTGGATGTGTTCTTTCTTCGCCTCACGTACAGCCTTCTTTGCCAGTGCCCGAGCGACCACATAGGCCCTTTTCAGCTTTTTGCAGTGTGGAACTGCGCGGAGGCGCCGGTGTGCCCTGTTCTTTGCTGAGATGCAGTCTAGGACCTTGGTGCTGACCCAGGGCTGCTCTTTTGGGCGCCTGAGCTTCACCTCCGTCCGAGGCACCGCGTCCCTGAGAGCTTTTTGCAGCCTTTCTTCCAGCTCTTCTAGGACTGCGTCAGGGTTGTCTGAGGCTGGAAGCTGGTGACTTAGAGCTCTCCATCCTTCTTCTCCTTCCACTTGTAGGAGGCTGAGTCGTGCCTTTTGCCAGTCTGCTTCTTCCCAGCGCCAGCGACCTCCCAGTGGGATTCGCCGGTCCTTCTTCACTGGCCCTGTGATGGAGAAGACGAGGGTGCTGCAAGGAGGTGCCTTGATCCAAGCCTTCCAGCTTATTATTTGGCTCAATAAGTCTGCGGAAATGTTTGCGACAATATTGCAAAGCTTGTTAGATTATGGCATGATGGGTGTATCATCATTATGATCTACTGGCAGAAGAGCTAGTATCATAGACTTTTTTCCGACATTATCAGCGAAGAGTTGTTATTATGACATAAGATGTTTTCGCCAACTACATCAGTGGCTACATCAGTTGCTTTGTCTGCTAAGCCTAAGCAGAAGCTTCATGGAGGCATTAGAGTGATAAAAGGACACTAAAAGCTGATGCTTGGAGGTCAAGCAAGGGACGGCTGGCCTTCTACTGTTGTCGAGCCGTGCAGCGGTGCAGTGAGGCTGGGCCGCGCAAGGAGGGCCCCAGTCGCCTGGAGGCTCTCAGCCTGCTCAGCAAGGACCCGTCCGAGCACACCGCCCCGCATTCCCTCTCCGTCGCCCTCCCCGATGCCGGCTACCAGGTAATCCTCCCCCTTTCACTTCCTCCACCCCCCCAGCTTTTAAACCTCGCCCCCTTTCAAATCCCCCTTTTCAAGGTGGTCTCCTTCGACGGCTCCAGTCGAGTGGGGGAGCTCACGGAAGAGCTCTGCTCCAGTCTCTGCCTCCGCCAGCCCATCTATTCCGGCTACGCCCTCCATGCCGACCATCCGCTTCAGGCCGATCTTCAGATGCCACTCAACCCCAGGCACAAGGCTCGTTTCCTGCCTATTTCTCGCATTATTTCTCCTCTGCTTCTCAGAAGAACTATGCCTACAAAAAGAAGCCCTAACGAAAGATGACTGCTTCAGATCTGCGACGTGATAGCCAAGTGGGAGCGGGAGCTGCGGGAGGGGCGCAGTGGGCGGATCCCCACGGGGCGCAGCATCCGACTGGCGCTCAAACTCCGCTTCCACTGGCCCCAGCTGGCGCCCGGACAGACGGACCGGGAGAAACTCTTCCAGGCTTGGCGCATTGGGGCCGAGCTTCAGGTCAACCCCACCTCATTCACACCTCCTTCCTGACAAATGCATCTATTCAGCTTTCGTCTAGGCTCTCAATCCTACTCTTAAACTGAGAACAGGACTGAGAGCCTAGAGGAAATCTGAAGAAGGGCTTGGAGAAAGATGAAGAAGGGAAAGAGTGTTAGTACTACACACCTTTCTTCCTTCATGCCTTCTCCTTGCCAAAAGGAACCTCTTCAGCTTTCGCCTAGGCTCTCAATCCTGCTCCTAAATCCTGAGAGCAGGACTGAGAGCCTAGAGGAAAGCTGATAAAGGGCATGGAAAAAAGTGTGTGGCTGTAGGCGGGTCGTCTGCCAGCCTCGCCGGAGCTGGCGGAGCGACTGACAGCACTGCTGGGGCGTCTGCGCAGCGGGGCCCTGCCCAACGCCGATCACATCGACGCAGCCATCCACGCCTTCTATCCCAGCAAACTCCTCGCCGTCGTCTGTCGAAACACACTCCGGTTCCTTCTCACCCAAAGCATCTTCACCTATTCAGCTTTTTCAATGCTCATTTCATGGCCGCCTGCCAGAGTCTAGGATAGGGGTCCCGTCAAGTCATCTGGGATAGGGTCTAGCAAATACATGCAGTTGATGGCGAAACGGCTGGTCATCTGTGACAGTTGATTGACGCCAGACTAGTCCTGCCCATTCCATCCAGCATTTGAGCTGGCAAGGGGCTGCGATGAGTTGACCAGAAGCGGGGCTGTTTGTCAGAGAGAAGATCGGGCAGCTGTGGACGGGGCTGGGTGGTTGGGAGGAGGCGGTGGAGGCACTGCTGGCGGCGGTGGCCCACTGGCCCTCTTGGGGCGCCGCTTTGTTCCCCGTCCGTCTGCGCTGGCGCAGCGAGGAGCCCGCCTGGCTCGCCATCGCCGGCGACGGCATCCGCATCCTCGCCCACACCACCGACATGGTCCTCGCCAGCTTCACTTCTTTTCAGCCAATATTTGCTCTCTTTTCAAACAAATTACTTCTTGCAATTTTTATGCAAGAAGTATTTTGTTTGGAAAGAGGGTAAATATTGGCTAAATATTCAATGTATGCGAGAGGGAAGCGGCTGAGGAATGTTGGAGTGTATGTTGGAAACATCGTCTCCATCGTCTCCATCGCTTATTTCAACCAAATGTTCCTTTCTTTCCAAAGGAATGCTTTTTGCGAGTCATATGCGAGGTGTTTGAGGAATGGTTGGGGAGTGTTGGTGAAGCGGAGTAGAGAGGGTATATTGGCAGGAGGAGCAGGCGCACTACCCCTACTCGGCACTGCTGCAGTTCGGCGGCTGTCGCGAGGACTTCCAGCTCACGCTGGCCAGGTCCAGTGGGGCGCAGGAGGCGGGTCGAGAACGGCTCACCTTCGCCCTTCCTAAAGCCCTCCTGCTTCAGGCCACGCTTCTGGTCGCCGACTACCTCAAGGTTGCCCTGCCACACACCTTCGCTTTGCTTTCGCATGCGCTTGACTCTTGGCAGTGCCTTTGCTAATTTATTCAAGCTGGCAGGGATTGTCAGTAATATTAATACTGTAATGGGGAAGAAATAGTTAAAAGTTAATGAGCAACAATAACATAGCATAGTTTAGTAAGTCAGGAGAAAAGTTGTAAGATAAATGGTTGATTGAGGTTCGACGATTGATCGGCGCAGGAGGCCAGGGAACTTCGAGAAAAAAGTGGAACAGCCCGAGAAAATCGCCGAGAAAAGCTCTCTAATGCCAAGACATTTGGGCAAAGTCGATATCAGTGATTTCACTTTCCATGCCAATATTCCCAGTGCTCAGCTTCCCTATTCTCTTCTTCTCGTTAGATGAAAAAATGAAAAAAACTAGTTATAAAAGGCAGTAAGTACGTGTCAGATCGAAAATCATGAAAATTTGAGGACTACTATATTGCAGTGTGCTAAAACATTGGAAATTTAAAAAGTTTTCATAGCCTAATTTTAAATAATTTTAATTTTTTCACCTTAAAAAGACAAATTATTGATCAATTTTTAACATTTTAAGATATTTTTTTCTTCAATCATTTTTATCTTCATTGACTGATTTTCAACATATTCAACACCATTCAATTTGTTTTGCCGAGAGTGTAAAATAAACAAATAAACATGTTGATATTATATCAAAAATAAGATATTGCTGAAGAGAGATGCTGAAGATATTTTTTAAAATAATTTCAAATAATGCGCCTGGGCGAGTTTTAAGTACAGTAGTGAATTTACCTATGTAGTTTTCTGTAAGTAATTGTAATAATGATTGACAGTGATATACTAAGCTATGCAGCGCAACGCAACTGAAGCATAAACGTGTCCAAAGACGAGCAATTTGCAATCAGACCGAACTGATCAGACAAAGAACTCCATTTTCAGATTTAGATTTTCAAAAGCGGAAAACGCGAAATAATACCAGTACCGGCTCCTAATTGGACGTCAAGGATTTTAATGGGAAAACAAACATGTGTACAACTGGCAATTTTGGAAGGGCAAACAATTAATCAGAGTTTGATTTCTGGCAACGGCCGGTAATCCAGTTCAAAGCTTGGGAGAGACCGATGAAGTTTCCAACCTGCCAAATGACAATCCTTGCATTTCAGATCAGTTGTTGGCTTCACGATCACCCAAATAAGGCCCTTTGAATTCTTAACCACTTTTTCATGGCAACCTAGATGTAAAGGGGTGAAAGGCAAACGGCAGAGAAGTAGGGCGTGAGCATGTTAACGCCGCTGCGGACGGGGACCCCCTTGAGTGGGCGCTTGACGCGGGCGTAGGGGCCGAGCTTGGGGTTGACCAGAAACTCCCAGAGGACCCACAGATAGCTGGTATGCACTGGCTCGCCCTTGTAGTACTCCGGAGCTAGTTCCCGAAGCTGCATTAATTCTTTTTCACTGACCATATTTGGGTTTATGCAAATTTGAATCAATGATAATAAATCTAATAAAAGCAAACTTTGTTGAAAAGGCTGCAAATATTCAAGGCCAAGGACGCTCAGGGATTTGAAAAGCTGTAACCTGGTGAAGCCGGCATCCAGCGATGTAGGGGAAGTCGTGGTGCTCCACGTGGTAGCCGACGTTGAACATGACTGCGTTCAGCGGCCCGATGTACGAGTTCGTCTCCTTGCCCTCGTGGAAAACGTAGTGCTCTGAAAAGCCATCCAAATTGATGCCAGCTCAGTCCGGTACCCTTTTTGAGGCAGTAGAAAACCGGAGATGAAATGGCCAGCGGTTGGATGAAGGCCAAGTCCGATGAGGCTGCCGAAGAGGAGGTAGAAGAGGCCTTTGGCGCCGCAGTAGTAGAAGATGGCGTAGTTGTAGGCCAGCTGTATGATGCCGTTCAGGACCTCCATGTCTGTCGGGTTCTGCAAATCCCATCCAATCCAGTCCCAGCTCCTATCGGACGATGGAATCAAAGTTTGAAAAGTGGCCGGAAAGGATTGGAAGAGGATGGGTGGTGGGAAACCTTGTGATAGACGATGAGGGGTCGGAAGGCGTAGAACAGCGGCTGGAGGGTGAGCCAGATGAGTTTGCGAAAGGAGCTGTTGAACAGAGTGCCCTCCAGCTCTGTCGGAATATCGGTGTCCAGCACCTCTTCACCTGTCAATTGCGAGACCTTTCGTCAGCCTTGCCATTTATGGGATGTATAGGGTCGTCAAGATGTATTCAACTTTGGGAAATGATCATTGAGGATCAATGATGCCAATGATGGTCCTAAGCTGGTGGTGTCATTAGAGTCGTTGGAAGTGTTGAAATAAGTTTTCGCAGATACCTTGATAACGATGGTGCTCCAGGTGGTACTTCTTGAAGGAGATGGAGAATGGAATGCCGACAGGCAGATTGGCAAAAATGCCGAACAGTCGGTTCTGCAACTCACTTTCCGTTCCCAGCTGAAAGCGTAGCCAAAAAGGGTTCAGGGACAGAGAATATTTTGGCGTTGCCGAAGGCGAGGTTGTGGGCGACCTCGTGAATGGCCAGGTTGAGGGAGTGGTTGAAGGTGGCGCCCACGATGTACGACTGCAGCAGCACCAACAACCAGTCCGCATCTGCAATGAACAGATGTGAGTTAAGCATAAAATGACATCGTGGAGACCATATTCACATCTTATACAAATGTTCCAAATATAGAGTCGCTGATGACACTCTCTGAGAGCTCGATAATTTCAAATTTTGCCGGATCCCAAGAACATTCATGAACTGCTTAGCTAATGGAAATGCAAGCTTTGCTGCTTGGGCATTGCACAACTGAGCGTAAATAAGAGTGAGAGGAAGAGACCTCGCATCTGATAAGCCATGAAGGATTGCGTAAGGACCATGGCGAGAACGACGAATGGCAGGGAGCGGTCCGGTCCGAACAGCTCCTTCACCTCAAAGCCCGCAAAGCTCAGTACCCCGCAAAGCTCCATCATCCCATCAAAGCTCTTCTTGCTGAAAGCTCAGGCTGCGAGAACCTCTGGATGTTTGGCGATGATTTCCTTGCGCCTGGTGGCATGCGGTTCATCGGTGTAGCTCCAGATGAAATCCTTGGACACTGTGCCGCCCATAGCTGCTAGGTTTTACAAATTCTCCAAACAAGGAATTGGTATTTGATGGGGACGATTTGAGTAAACTAGCTAAGGCTTAAGTAAACTATCCGTCATATGTCCACATCTAGCCTGGTCGGTGTTCTAAGCTCAAGAAGCTCTGGCCCCACTAGTTGTTAAAAAAATTTCTATTTCGGAATGAATTTTGCGAAGCAGTAACTACTGCCTGGGTTGTCTAGCAACAGGAGCAACAAGGTATTCTCGGCTATTGCCAAGATGCGCGGCCCTTGTTCCAAGTAAGCAACGTTATAATCCATGCATAAGAATCACTTCTAGTCAAAATCAGCTTGTTTAATTCAAAAGCCTTAAACATATGCTTGTTCGAATTTTTTAAGACGCAGAATCTGATAGACTCGAGATAGTCTATATGAGGGGTATTCCACTTTTGAAAAAATGAAGTTTCTCCAATACAAATGACTATGTGCCAGCATCTAAGGCAATTTAGTTCTCATCTCTGTGCCACCAGTTGATTTGCGAAAAACGGATTTGTGGACCTGAAATGAGCACTTTTGTAACATGCACTTTTTTGGGGCTCTGAAACCTGCAATTTCAGTTTTTTGAAAATTTTGTTTAAGAAATTTCACATAATTGTGGACTATTATATATCAATCGAAAGGTAATTTGGAGCTGAAAAAGGTGGTGTACTTCGATTTTGACAACGCTTTGTTAAAAAAACAAAGTTTTGAAAAATCGAAAATTCCGACTTTTCAATTTTGGCACAAAAAAACTGATAGCTCAATACTGAGTGGTTTTGCCAGGGGGTGGACCATACCCACGTTAAAATTCAGAATCTTGCGGTCATTTTGGTATATAATTCGTTATGATTCGGTTTGACCGCCTCGATAAATTTTTCAGTTGAAAATTTGTAGTCAACATATGGCCCCATGTTATAGCATAGGCAAAATTTTCGGAAAAAATTTTTTGTCTCAAATTTTCATTTTCACTGCCTAAATATCTTCTTTAGGGTCCAATACAACCCACTGTCACATTGGTTTCTTTTATTTTAGTTAAAATCGGTTAATCCTGAATCAACTATTTCCTATGCTTAAGCATAGGCCATCTTAGGCTTCTCTCTCATTTTAGAAGTTTTTGGGTCATAACTCAACTAAATCTCCAGCAACTGCAGCCAACTTTTTTTTCACAGAAAGCCCAATTTTTATGTCATCATTATGGTCCCAAAAAAAGATGTGTAAACTGTACACAGGTCGCATGGCACTTAATTATCTAGGCACACACCTCTTAGGCGACAAGCAGCTCTTGATAACATACATCAGCGCCATGAAACCTCAGTTCATTACAAACAGTTGTATTTGTTCTCAATTAAAGCAAAAAGGTTCTGGGCTTTCTGTGAAAAAAAAGTTGGTTGCAATTGCTGGAGATTTAGTTGAGTTATGACCCAAAAACTTCTAAAATGAGAGAGAAGCCTAAGATGGCCTATGCTTAAGCATAGGATATAGTTGATTCAGGATTAACCGATTTTAACTAAAATAAAAGAAACCAATGTGACAGTGGGTTGTATTGGACCCTAAAGAAGATATTTAGGCAGTGAAAATGAAAATTTGAGACAAAAAATTATTTCCGAAAATTTTGCCTATGCTATAACATGGGGCCATATGTTGACTACAAATTTTCAACTGAAAAATTTATCGAGGCGGTCAAACCGAATCATAACGAATTATATACCAAAATGACCGCAAGATTCTGAATTTTAACGTGGGTATGGTCCACCCCCTGGCAAAACCACTCAGTATTGAGCTATCAGTTTTTTTGTGCCAAAATTGAAAAGTCGGAATTTTCGATTTTTCAAAACTTTGTTTTTTTAACAAAGCGTTGTCAAAATCGAAGTACACCACCTTTTTCAGCTCCAAATTACCTTTCGATTGATATATAATAGTCCACAATTATGTGAAATTTCTTAAACAAAATTTTCAAAAAACTGAAATTGCAGGTTTCAGAGCCCCAAAAAAGTGCATGTTACAAAAGTGCTCATTTCAGGTCCACAAATCCGTTTTTCGCAAATCAACTGGTGGCACAGAGATGAGAACTAAATTGCCTTAGATGCTGGCACATAGTCATTTGTATTGGAGAAACTTCATTTTTTCAAAAGTGGAATGGTCCATCTTGAGTCTTTCAGAAATGCTGTCTTAAACATCAAAATTTTAGGTTTTTGGCCACAAAGCGAAATATTACAAATTTGTTTCATAAATTCCTTTTAACAGCTTCAAGACACCACCTAAACAAGCCTAACTGCCAAAATTGAGTTAATTTTTTTGGAAAACTCGGGATTTATATATGTTTGAATTTTTGAAACATCAAGATTTTGGTTTTTTGACTATAAATCAAGAAATAATAAATTTTTCAAAAATTCCTTTTGCCAGCTTTGAAATGTTACTTAGACGGACGTATCTGCCAAAAATCAGCTAATTCCATTGGAAAACCAGTGATTTATGAATTTTCGTATTTTGAAACATCAAAAAATTGAGTTTTGGGTGAAAATCAAAAAATTTCTCCAAGCCCTAATAATGGGGCCAAGGCATCACCAAGGCGGACTTTCATGCGAAATTTCAGCTAATTTCATCGAAAAACCAGTGATTTACGATTTTTAGTGCTTTGAAACATCAAAAAATTGAGTTTTGGGCGAAATTCAAAAAATTACGCCCATCCCAAAAAATGGCCTGGAGATACCACCCAGAAGGACCTTCATGCAAAAAATTAGCCAATTTCGTTGAAAAACCGCGGAGGCCCGGCCCCGGAAAGACACATATATATATATATATATATATATATATGCGGACAGACGGACGCAAAAATGGGGTAACTGCTTAAGCTGGCCTTGGCCGCCCGGCGCTTCGGGCAGGGCGCCAGAGCTCCTCCGGCCTCCGGGCACGGGTGCTACGGCCCCTACGCTTCGCCTAGCATGCTTCGCATGCTAGGCTACGCTCCGGGGCCTCCGCACCCATGCCCTCCGGCCTCCAGAGCTCTGACTGCCCTGCCCTCCGCGGCAGGCGGCCTTCGGCCGCGCAAAAATATGGGGTCAATCGGTTGCTGGGTTTAGCTGAGGGCAGGTGAAGCCTGGTTCCTAGGCGGCTGGGCAAACATCAGCTTCAGCCAGCTCTTCTGCAGAGATACGTAGCAGAGAAAGGCTGTGCTCTCTGGTAACTTCCTGCTGCCTTTTTTGCGCACACGCCTGCTTGCTCACATGCTCTTGTAGAAGCGCGCTTTTTCATTTTGCCCTGCCCGGATGACTATTGCCCGGATTATCAACGAAGTCTTTTGTACCTACAAATACGTCTAGGTATTTTTGACCGCGGAGCGGCCCGAAGGGCCGCTCCGCGGTCTATAGAGGTTACTCAACTTTTGTCCTCATATATATATATATGTATGTATATATATCTGCAAGTGCTGGGCACGGGCGAATTCTCAACGGATCTGGACATACTTTTTTTTTCCTGAAAGCTATAATGTGCCGCTTGGATCCTGGGGGGGTGGAGCTGGTGCCGGACCATTAGAAACATTACTTTCCTGAGTAGGAAAAAGTTTTTCCCGAAAATTACCAATTTCCTCTGTAGCATCTGAACGGCTGAGAATTGCACACAAGACTTGAGTTTTTTTGTTCACAATTCATGTATGCTGGTTCTAAATCTGTGCTTACTTTTGAATTTGGTTGAGAAACCACCGACTTTTCCTTTTGAGTCAAGAATTGTCATGTTGAATGGCTGAAAATTGCCCACAAGACTTGAGTTTTTTGTTCACAATTCATAACTGCTGATTCTAAATATGTGTTTACTTTTGAATTTGGTTGAGAAACCACAGACTTTTTCTTTTGCTTAATTTTAGGATTTTGCTACATGTTAAGATGCTCCGCGGTCACCTATTGCGCTTTGCGCCATATACTTGTTTTGAATTAAAACAGCTCAACAATTAGCAAAAATAGAAAATTGGCAAAAGCCAGACTGAATAAAAAACGAAGCAGATCATCATCTTAAGTCTGCCACTATTTCCCCCTTAATTTGTTTCATTATAAAAAGCATAACTTAGCCAGCAGAGCAATAGCTTACTAATATGCATAATTTTAATCGTTCAATTTTTCTAAGAGCTTATGATTGCTTCATATCTGAAAATTTTTAGTTGTGTGATTAGGTTACAAGGATTATCGATATGGAACAAAGGTATTAATGACAAGCCACGACACAACACCTGAGCCATGTGCACATATGCTACACATCTACCGTTAATATATGCCCGCTAGTTACCCATGTCTTTTTCAAATATTACAAATTCTTGACAAACGTAAAAAAAATTGCTAGAAGGGCTAGGTTAATTGAATAAGGGCATGGAAGGGCCGTTGCTGATACTGGCGTGCTTGGTGAGCATCTATTGCATGCTCAGCCTCTACGGCCTACCCGATGAGCTGCCAACTGTCTATACCATGCTACCCGAGGAGCAGACCAATTTATTGGGCTCCCATAGATCTAGTCAGTCTTCATTGCTTGTCATTTGCTGCTAATGTACGCAGCAGTATGGATTTGGATTGGTCATCTAATGTTTCAAGGACGCAAATGACTTACGGTTGCAGTTGTTGAAAAAGGAATAGGGCGAAGAGCGAAAATCAATCGTGGCGGAAATGTCAATGATCAATCTTCTAAGACGAGAGGTTGGAAGTTGCATTATTATGCTGTAATTAATTTCAATCCTCTGTGCATCACTCATCGTACGTTTCAGAAGAGAGGAAATTAGTTTCATTATCAGTGATCGGTAGCTTAAAAAGATCTAAACTGAATCAGAGTAAAGACCAATCGTTTTAATAATATTTATAGTGTTGATGTTTGAAATGGCATAAAACTATTATGAGAAAATTTCATTAAGCTGAGCCCGTGCATAGGGCGTTTGCAAAAAAAAACTCTGGAATAACTATGTTTACGTTAGTATTCAGAAATAAATTATGTTTATTGGTCGCACATTGAATGAGGGCAAAGGATTTTATTTTGAACTTTCTTAAGGTGAACGAATTGCACACGACGTGAGTGGATGGGACGAAGAAACGATTGGCAGCAGACTATCAATTGCTGAAGTGGGACAAGCAAGAAGTTAGCAACATTATTGCTCTATAGGGACATAGTTAGTTTCTGATCGCATTTTAAGTGAACTATTTGTTGTAATTATTGCGAACTTATTATTGTTCAAACTTATTGCGAAGATTTCAGAAATCCTTTTTTAAGCTTTTAAACTCCAGGGCAAATGTTTTGTCGAAAAGTGGCAAATTTTTAGTTGCCCAGCCTGAGGGTGTCATTGGACAAAGAACCGCCCTGCTAGACGATATAGGCCCCGTTGAGCCTGCAGAAACTGACAGTAAGTCATTTGAATCAAATTTCACAAAATACATAAACTGCTGCGAATATTTAGCATTTACAATAGATGTCATACTTGCTTCAGTACCATATATCCTGGAATGCATTCTTGGCATTGTGTAATGCTCCAAAGAATGTAAATGAATACAGGAGCGGCAGCCATAAGAGCAGAAGAGGAGGCTCGAGCCATAATAATGGGTCACATGACTGATGAGAAGCCAGCCCAGAATGTCCTCAGCAACAACCACCAGCAACCAGCCACCTCAACCAACACCACAGAAGCCCAAGCTCCTGCCAGTCTAGAAGACAACGCGCAGGCTCTATCTGATCAGGCGAATGCACCAGAAGCTCTGGCTGGGAATCAAGAAGAACCAGCTGCTGCTGACCTCAACCAGGCCCTAGACCAGGATCTCAACCAGGCCCTAGACCAGGATCTCAACCAGGCTGCTGTGGAGGAAACTGTTGAGGAGGCCAATGCTGAAGGGGACCAAGCGGAAAGTGGGCCTGAGCAGCTGGAAGAGGCTCCTCTGCTGCAGCCAGCTCCAGTAGAGGCCGAAGCAGCAGGCAAGGAACCGAGCGAAACTGCTGAGACTGAGCAGCAGGCTGCTGCAGCCCCACAGGAGGAAGCGGTTGGCCAAGACACTGGTGGTGAGCAAACTGAGGGACAGCAAGCTGATGAAGGATCAGCAAACTCGGCTGAAGTGAAGCCTGAACTTCCTCAAGGACCAGATGAAGGGCAGCAAGAAGGCAGTCAGCAAGAAGCTGCGGCTGAAAAGGAACCGGAAGCAGAAGTGTCAGACGAGCGACAGGAAGATGGCAGTCAAGATGCTGGAGGAAACCAAGCAAATGAAGACTCAGCAAGCGGAACTGAGACGGGAGCTAGCGAAGATCAAACGCAGCAAGACGGCGGCCAGAATAACGGAGAAACGCTAGCTGATGAAAAGGCGGCTAGCTCAAATGAGGCTGCACCTGTACTGTTTGAAAGAACGGGGGAGACGGAGCAAGATGGCAGTCAGAATAGTGAAACCGCACAAGTTGGCCAAGATTCACCAGGGTAAGTATTTGGATCCTGGTGAGAACTATTTAAAATTAATATCGTTTTGTTGAGAATACCATTCTTATTTTTCTACCAAATAAATGTTTTAAATAACGCTTTCAAAAATTATTTTGTTTGAATTCATCTCTGCCGCATCACCAATCCTTTTGTATGTCGGTTGGGCATTGCAGCCCTTCCTTCTTCTCCAGCATAAAAGCTGTGAACTCAAAAAAAATTGATTTTATTTTATTCCTCATCCAAATCCACTTTGGGTGTTAACGGTAGAGGCAACGTGCATACTGAAAGAAGAATCAATGAGGGACCATGAGCCAGCTAAGTGAGTGGTGGTTTGAGATTACTTATTCAAAATTCTTATTTTTGAAAATTATGAAACTTTGCTCACAAGAAAAATAAGAAAGTAAAAATTCATGATGAAGGGTAGGGCTAGTTTTACAGAGGACTGGATTGAAAGTGAGCTTTTACGTCTGAAAAAATGCTTTGATGGCTGAGTCTAATAGCTAAAAGATTAACAGGCAGGGCGGCAGCGAAGCTTAGTCCTTCTCCTCCGCCAGTTTACGCCGTCACAAAGTACTTTCAATCCTGCAGCTTCATCATCTCTGTCAAGATCAGCCTCTCCTCCCTTCTGACACTGTCCAGCGTTCTCCTCGCTTATTGCTTACGTTTTTGCGGGCTTTTTTACTGTTTGCTTTTTCATCTCTATGATTCACGGATTTGCAAACGAAATGCGGATTTGTTTCAAGCTTCGGATCTATTATTTATTGCCTGGCCACTGGTAAAGGCCTTCCATAAAGCTCCCAGCAAAAGGATTGACAGCGCCCATAAAACAGAGGCCAAGTATGCTGACTGATTGCCTAGTGGACTTTCACGATGGCCTGCATGACTTTCACCTGAGGAGTGAGTCTCCCTTATTGGCTAAAATGAATTGTATTAGATGGGAGGGCGTAGTTGGACTGATGAAAAGGAGGAAGGACTGTCAGATCCCAGCTGTCAGATTAGCTTTCCTGACATGCCGAGTACCAGTCATAGCTGCCTCCCTTTTTCGCACCTACCAATTCGTGCCGTGGGGCGAGTGTGGAGTACTTTTGCCGAGATTAAAGAGGGCGGGAGGTTGCCGCGTCGGAGCCGTAAATCTAGGCTTCCGCACCAGCTAGACGCCATCATTTCTTCAACATTAGTTCCAGGCTATGAAAAAAGCGCGGTCTATGAGCAGGCCGAGGCAATATATTTCGAATTCTATTGCAACTCAGCTCCTCGTTTTTGCTCGGCTAAAGGTTGCTTGAGGCGGAGGGCAGGGCAGTCAGAGCTCCGGAAGGCGTAGGACATGGGCGCGGAGGCCCCGGAGCGTAGCCTAGCAAGCGAATGTGGGCATACAAATATGATGGCATCCATTAGCGTTAGCCGAATTTAACTTGTGTGATGAATTTTTATGAAACTCCACGTTTTTATGAAACTCCACCAATTTTGGGCGAAAATTGCGCAAAAATCGGCTCACAACGGCATCAAACATGAAAGGATGTCGAAATTTTACAACTTTTTGCGTATCACAGATATGTGTTCATAAAACTGATCGTTTCTCCTCTGTTTTACATAAATCTACACACATTTTGGGTATCGATCGAATCCTTAGAGTCTCAGCTTGTAGTTCATTCTGTTCACCCTTTTTGCCACTTGATCAAAATTGTGTGAATAATGCAAAAATTATAGTCACTTGGGCGAATATTAGTCATTTTTTAAGCGAAAAAGATGCTTTTTTGTAAAAATGGAAAATGCGATTCTTTGAAATGTGACTACCCAAGGTGAAATTTTGCGCCTTAGACAAATTTTTCTGCAAAACCATTGTACTAGCCGCATCGCTGAGACTCTAAGGATTCGATCGATACCCATAATGTGTGTATTAATATGTAAAACACAGGAGAAACGAATAGTTTTATGAACACAACTCTGTGAAACGCAAAAATTTGTGAAATTTCGACCTCCATTCATGCTTAATGCTGTTGTTAGCCCATTTTTGCGTATTTTTCGTCCAAACTTGGTGGAGTTGCAAAAAAATGTATGAAAATTCAAAATCTTTAATAAAGTAAAGGGGTAAAAATTTTAGTACCGGCCTCCTTTATAGAATTTGCACTTCTACCAAAAATTCCTTAAATTCCTGAAAATAGATAAGAAGGGCTGCCTAAAAATACTTGAGTCATCGAGTAGAAAATGATTAATCATCCTAATAGTGAACGCTATCAATTTTCACGCTACCAATCAATCAACTAATGTATCTTCCCATCTCATAAGAGCTAAGCTGAAAAGCTCAAAAGCAGGTTACACCAGACGGTTCCAACTAAAGGAGAAGGAAAGAATCTTTTTCGATTCCGCCAATCAACTGCCCTCGATTGCGCCAATTGCAGGAAATAGCGGGGGCTGGAGAGGTTCAGTTAGACTAGGGATTTGCGGCCTCTTTCTCATGCTTTTCTTTTTAGACATCTAGCCTACTTTCTTGCTTCTCTACAGGTTTGCAGGTTTTCCAATTTGAAGACGAGGGGAAAATGACTGGAAATAGTCTGGCTCTCCTTTTCCTGCTGGCAGCCTGCGCATTCGCCTTCCACCCACCGGCCTCATTTCGCAACGCCGCTGCTAGCCTTTGCACTACTTTCCATTTCACTATTTTTGCACTATTTCACAGTCTACATATTTCTCTAGTCTGCTAATCCAATTGATTCAGCTATAAATAAGCGGAGCTGAAAAGCAGCTATTTTGGGTTTCTTCGCAGTCCTTAACTTAGCGGAGGACTAAAGAGAGCCAAGTTCTTTGTAGGTGGAGCGCGTGCGAAACGAGGCGGCCTACGAGCACCTGCGCAATCGCCAGCTGGCCGAGTCCACCGTGCCCCCCTGGCTTCCTAGCGGGTGGGCTTGAAAAAGAGATGCGGAGTATTGAAGCTGCGCCGAGTTCTGAAGCTGCCGGTGTTGAGCCGACTGAAGGGGACAGATGCGGAGGGAGGAGTGGAGGAACAGGCGGTGGACGGGAAGGCGGCTGCCGATGAGATCCTGCTGCCCACCAACTTCGGCCCCTTCAACCTGCACAGTCTCATGGCGCCCTGATCCTTTGAGCCTGGCAATCTGTTTACCTCGACGAAAGACCTTTTGTTGCGAAACTAATCAATGCCAATCGGATCTGGTTTGCCTGAGAAGAGGCTCGCTAAGAGGGGTTGAAGCTTCCGTTCCGCTTGCACGAGCCCAGCCAAATGTTTCATCCATAAATAAAAACGCTAACCCTGAAAGGCCAAAAAAGGTTCTCTAATAATGCCTGTAAAGGCACTTTTAGGGGTGCCATCTGTTAAAGGGCAGGTATTAAATCTTGCCGACTTTATCTTTTTGTGGGCTCATAGAATGCGTTAGCGCCCTCAGCCCTTTCCCTGTAATAACGATACTTTGCTCAGGAAGGGTGATTAACGCCTGCTTCAGTTTTAGCCCCTTTTGCTATCTTAGAATACGTTTAGATTTCTTCTAGATTGTGTTTTCTGTCCACTTTCATAAAGCTAAACTAAAGTTGTATTAAGACGCGATTTGTGAGAAGAGCACGAGACCAACAGCCGAGACCCATGGCCTTGACCCCCCCTTTTTAATGGTCGGAAAGAAAAGTCCAATAAGTAAGAAGTAAGAATCTAAAAAATAATTTCCCAGACTTCAATCGCTTATAACCATAGGACTAGGCCATGATTTTGGTTGAGATTGAGGTCAAAATAACCACTCAATAGTTCAGTCAGAACTTCCAACTCGAACGTTGCATTTTTGCATTTGAATATCTCTACGCAATCCTTTAGCAGACTCCGTCTAAAGTGCGGCTGAATATTGGAAGAAAGTAGAATTGAAACTGTGAATCATCATGAAACATATAGAGCATTAGATTGTGTGCGATGAAAGCGGCGAGGAATAGCATTAGGGTAAGAATGGGATGGGCATTCTGCCACCGCCACATGTTCCCTCTCTCAAATAACCTGTCCCCTGCTCTGAGCACAAACTAATGTCCTATTATTGCCCGATTTACCTATCTTTTTTCATGCAACCCCGTCGAGGTATTAGCCGCTAAAAATAACGAACGGATTTGCGTTTCTAGCAAAAACTCTCAGAGATGAATAATTCAAATTCTTTTTTCGACGATACTAATAGAACAGCTGAGCCGGATATCGACGCATTATCGAAGGTTAAAGCAACATTATTATGATATTCCATATTTCGCCGGAATGTTGGAATGTTGACAATCTGTTTTCACTTGACATTCATTCCCTGACGTGCTTATTATTTCTCGCCACAAAAACTTGTGATGCAAATTCGTAAGCGAATCCACCCGAGTTAATGATTTCGAAAAATGTTTCGTTTTAAACTTTTTGACGCCAACGCCAAGCCATCAAATTTTTCTTCGTCGTATTACCAGCTTACGGTTTGAAACTATCATTTGCATCATCGGTGTATGACTGGCCCCCAAAACAAATTCATTAGTGCCAAAAATTTGACCCCTATAAATTTACCGTTTGCTTTGCAACATAACAAAGATGGTCGGAGAAGCTAATGTTCGGAGATTTGCAGGTATTGCCTCCCATTTACGTGGTCATAATTCCAATCGTCAGCTTCGTGGGGTTCTGCGGCAATGCGATGGCAATTCTTCTAGTTCGAACCAACGCCACCCTGAGACGCCTGCCTTCCAACTCTTATTTAGTGGGCTTTCAAAGCCTTAAACCATCTAAACCAATAAGCCCGGCATTTAAAGGCAGCGCTGGCCTCTTCGTCCATGCTATTTCTGCTTGTGCTCTTCTGGGAATGGCTCAATGTGGTCTTCCACTGGAGCTACATTCACGACCATAGTGTCATTTGCAAGCTCACCATGTTGCTAGAATCTATGGTCGAGAAAAATATGAGCGGAATGAAAGAAGTTCTTTTAGGTTTCTCTGCCATCTGTGCGATTTTCTCACCGCTTGGCTAGTGGTTGCCCTCTCGCTGGAACGGATGATCATACTCTATCGATTCTCCTGGAGACATAGGTTAATGCTTTCAGCTCTCCGTCTTGCAGTGAGATCTTGCATAATAGTTTTAGTGTGTGCACGGTGGAGGCATCCAGTCGCATAGTGCTGGTTATCCTGGGCCTTTCTGGACTTTTCAACGGCTGGCTTCTGTTCTTGCCGAGCTCAATCGAGGTAAGGAGAAGTTGAAGCCAAAGCTTTTGCAGATTTTTGGATAAACGACAAATATCACTCACACTTAAAAATGTAAAGCTATCTTCTATTTAGCACGCTTCTTCGGTGTGCGGTTCCCTTACAATATATGATGCGTAAAAATGCCACAGGACAAAAACACATTGTAAAATGTGACAAAATGTAAACTTGTGCAGAATACACCGTACAATAACGTTTTCCATATTTTTTTCGAAGTTCTATGTCCATTTGCTGAAGTTTGAGCACATTTTAGCCTTAATTTTTGAGCTTATGAGATTGATTTGTGTGCTTGAGATAAAGTAGGACATTACATATTGTAGCATTACGCTTCATGGAGCAATGCAATCCCTCCAGACAATCCCAACCTGATCCTAATTCCAACCATGAGCCTGATCCTGCCTGACTGCAGGACATGGTATAAATAACTTCCACTTTCATCATAAATTTCGGGACCTGAAAAAGTTTTAACGCCTCTCGTTAAGTTTTTTAAAACTGGTTAAATTTTCGCTTTTATTCAGTGCTGTTCAGGCGTGATCCATTTTATCATCTGCAATTTCGCCAAAAAAATTTTGTGGTCAAATTTAGTCACTAGCAATTGCAAAAGAAAGATTGCCAGATGGGCGGCGAGCGGGTGTGCGATATAGAAGAAAGACTGGAAGCATGGTACGAGACGTTCCTGGTGTTGGAAACATCGCTGGCCATGATCATCCCTGCCCTCCTCGTGGTCGGCAGCAACATCGCCATCATCCACAAACTCCACTACTACAGCCGCTTCCTCCCCTTCTCCCCCAGCGTCCGCTTCCACCTCAGAGGAGGCTCCAAGGTACCAACATCTTTGTACAGCTGAGGCGCTCCTGCCCTATCTGTGCAACTGAGAGGCGGGCTTTGAGGGCGAGGAGGAGGAGGCGGTGCTGGAGAGTGCGGAGGGAGGCCAGCTGGGGGGGTCAGCGCCGACGACGCCGACGACGCTGGTCTCCGCCTTCTCCAGCTCCGGCTTGCTGGCGAGCATGCGCCGGAGCTCCGTCCTCCGCCCCTCCGACCTCCGTCTCAGCAAGGCCCTGCTCCTCGTCACCTCCCTCTTCGTGGGGCTCAATCTTCCCAGTTCCTTCTTTTTGCCGCCTTCTCTGGCAGAGGTGTAAAGAGGGCTGGGGACTGAAGGCTATATCTATCGCTGTGTGGAGCATCACATGACCAGCACTGGATTCGACGATGTCACGCGGCTGTTGAGGTTACGTTTTTAGCCCAGGGGCGGATAATGGGGGAAAAGGGCGAAGTTATCAGGAAAATGGGAAATTTTCTTCCTTTTGCTAAATTAATCATTTTTAGATATTTCGTTTTGAATTTTTGGGCTATGCTACTAAATAATGGACGCATTTCCCGCGTCAATTGAAATTTTCAACAAAACTAGCTATTTTTTGCCAAAAATTAGCAGTCTGAGTGGACGTCGTTTGTCTAAAGTGTAGCACAATTATTACGTCTTAATATATATTTGTTGGTCTCTGAGATTTAAATATTTTTTGTTCATCAATGAAACAATAATGTAGGCAAAAAAGCATATTTTGTAAAAAAAACTCATTTCCCGGAAAGTTTTAGGATTTTGAACTATCCTGAAAAAATCCGGAGGCACCAACCAGACGGACATTTATGCGAATTTAGAAAATTTATTTTAGAAGAAAATAGTTTTGAAGGTTTTTGTGTTTCATGCTATCCTACCTCCACCACGGCTGTCTATTCTACGTCTACATCTTCTATTCGCCGCAAATGAAGAAGCAGCTGAAGCCGATGGCCTGGCGTCTGCTTGAGTGCTACTGTCTCAAACCTGTTCCTGATTTCGGGTATGAAAGGGACCGCTTTTAGTTGTATTCTCTACGCTTTCATCACCTACTTTCTACAGTTGGTTTGACGCCAGTTCGAGTGATTCTGTCTGAAAATTGCTCTTGATTTCGGAAATGGACCTTTTCTGATTGTCTTTTCATCGTTAATATCTTGACGTGCTTGATCTGCTTCATTTTTCAGTTTCTTTCTTTAGATATTTCGTGAACAAGTATCTCAACTTTGACTTTGTAGTAAGACTGGCAAAAACATAACAAATTATTACGCACGAAAACCCGCCAAAACCGTTCTTAGAGCTAGGGATCTTGCAGGAGGTAATTTAGAGATTGAAAATTGTTTAGATATAGGCTAAGAATGACTATGTTTTATAAGCTTAATTTATTTCATGTTTGGTTTCTAGGCCAACAAATTTTCATTTAATAATTTCTTTTTAGAGTGAGGTTATATGCGTATTGCAAGATTGGAAGCACTGAGGAGGAGGATCAAATTTAGGGTTGAGATAAAGAAATAATCATACTCATGGGGATCGATTGATGTTGGCCTTGAAGATTGCTCGAAAAATAGCACCTCCAATCAGCATGACAATTCTGCCGATCGTTAATAAATTGTATCAAAAAATTTATTAATTTAATTTCTTTAAAAATAATTTTTAAACTGAAGACACGTTCTGTCGTTCGGTGGAAGCTTGTAGTAGCTGAACACAAAACCTGACAAGAAAAATGCAACAAAACCATTTTGGCTCATATCAAATAAGCAGTTCAGTAAAGTTTTATTTTCTTTAAAAGTCAATTTTTATACATTAATTCATTGACCACTTTGTGGCCTCTGAAAACGGAAAAGCGTTACTTTTGTTAATAATCATTCTGTTAACCACACTTGCTTGAATTGCGCTATTCAATCTACTTCGAGTGCCCATTTCTCCCCTTCAATTGCTTAAAAGCTCGTTTTCTGACCGAGACTGAAAGTTTATTGCAATTCCAAATTCTAAACACCTATCATAGACAGATTCGCATTGTTTTAGCCGTTGCTG
Organism: Ptycholaimellus sp. GST1_10; assembly: GCA_030248095.1. Taxonomy (NCBI): domain Eukaryota; kingdom Metazoa; phylum Nematoda; class Chromadorea; order Chromadorida; family Chromadoridae; genus Ptycholaimellus; species Ptycholaimellus sp. GST1_10. The sequence continues at coordinate 35,923 of JASANA010001266.1, forward strand.
GAAGTGGTAATAGACGGCGTTGGCGGAAAGAAAAATATGCGATGATGGTGGATTGGATGTAAAGGTGGCGACAAGCACGAGAAGTTGATTAGACTCCCTGGCAACCGTCACCTGCGGCACGCGAGGGCCTTCGATACAGTTTATGTATTATGTCCATTCCGTGTGCCTCAAAAAAACCTGGTCCCCTTCAGACCTTTTCATCAGTACAGCACTCTTCCTAGTACCGCTGGAGCCAAAGGACAAGAAGAATTAGGACCGATTTACTTCTTGCGGGTGACATAAAAAAAGCTTCCTCAACAGGTAATTATGTCTTCTCCTGTGATTGATTCTCCTCAATGATTTCTTTATTCCGCAATTATTGTAAGGCCGCACAGTCAACCTTCGATGACAACGGCTCAGAGCCAGGTAAGAGAAGTGCCGAGAACATGCGTGTATCTGAAGGAGAGAATTTGTAAAGCGCAGCCCTTCCAGCTTCGCCCGCTGCTGAATTTGGGGATTTTTTTCAGGAAAGCCCTGGCCTCGAGGGACTGCCCACGCAAGAGGCTTGAGTGAGGCGGTGACGAAGAGGAGAGGCAAAAGGATGGGAATTGAGGAAGGGATGAGGAGGGAGAGACTGCGAAGACTAATGAGCCAGGAGGCTGCGGAGGAGCTGAAGCTCTGGACGGAGACCACCACATGTCACGGCTGTGCGGATTTCGCTAAGAGCTCCTCCCTCGCTGCCAAGGTTCCCTTCGCCCATGCTTGACCTCTGGGGGCCATGGCTGAGATGTAAATGGAAGGGAATATAGAATGAGGGCGCTCCCCAGAAAAAAAACTGACGAATCTTTGAGTTCTGCTGGGCGCTGATGATTCTGGCGGCGTTGTCCCAGATCCTCCTCTCCATCCAGGCCTTTGTGCACGACTACGCGACTGGTGCTCTCTGGTCAACCAGCGTCACCTATTTCGGTGTGCCCCCTCAGCTGAGGTCTCTAGAGGGGAGCTGATGGTGTTTGCAGAGCCCGCGGAGGGTCTGCTGATGCCGAACGTGACGCTGTGCCCTCTAGGGAGTGCCAACAGGACGAAGGTGAGGGGGAGCGATATGGACGAAGCCGCCTTCCGCTTCATCTACTACTCCTACCAGGCACTGCAGGACCGCATCACTCGAAGCCGACTCCACCGAGGCCTTCTCAACCTCTCCCATGAGCAGTGCCCCTACTTACCTTGTCCTCAGCTGGATGAAGTTCCCTCCTAACTAACTTTGACAGGAATCGTGCGGCCTTTGAAGCCTACGCAGCAGAGCGGCCGCAAATGCACCGGATGAAGGAGGCCGTCCAGTCCTACCTGGACTCTTGCCCGGGCACCTTCAAGTATCATTTTGTCACTCATTGACGCTCATGGGTCGGTCAGATCAGACAGTGGTGCTTTTGGAGACGGTGCTCGATGGGCGGGGAGAAGTTCGACTGCTGCGCCAGCGTGGTCCAGTCAATCGCCGCCGACGGCATCTGCCTCACCCTCAGTCCCCGCGCTCTCCTCGCCAACGACAGCCTTGCTCAGGCCGCTTCCGGTATTTCCTATTGCGCCCTTCTTCTCCTGCCAACTTTGGCACTCCTCTTATAGGCCCAGACTACGGCCTCAAGCTCCTCCTCAACGCCGGTGTGGAGGACCAGAGCCGCTTTGAGAACCTGGACTCCGGCTTCACGCTGCACCTCAACTTCGCCGTCAACGACGAAGTCTGGGTCACACCCGACAATCCTTCTGAGAGGGCCTTGAGGACCCTGTCTGTCCGAACAGATCACGGACCCAATAGCCTTGTCACCGGGGACTCACACGTGGGTGGGCGTGCGGCAAGTGGAGGATGCCTTCCGCGACTCACGCTCCATCTACAAGTTCCTCTACGCTCGCCCCCTCCCCTGCTTCATCGCTGCCCAGCAGAAGCTCAACTTCACGCTGGGTACTGCAATGCCCTGGCTCCCTTTTCCTCCTCTCCTCCACCCCTGTTGGTTGACCAGAGGGCAGTTCTAGCATCAATAATCCCAAGGGACAAGGAAGGGGATTGCAATCCTACAAACCTTGCTGTCCCCTGCCCCGTCCCCTGGGATTATTGGATACTAGAACTGCCCTCATAGGCCAGTACAGCGAGAAGGCGTGCAAGGTGGACTGCGAGCACGGCCTCTTCCAACGACTCTGCAACTGCACCAAGCTCGCCTCCCTCCAGCCCCAATGGCGCCCCTGCTCCGTCCTCGAGGCCATGCCCTGCGCCATGATCGTCGCCGAGGAGCAGCAGCAGCAGTCCTACCATCCCTAAGCCCCATCCTTCCGCTCCTCTTTGAGCATAGGTGCAGGGAGAGTCCGGCCATGGCGGAGTTCCAGAGCTGTCTGGGGCGCTGTCGACCCACCTGCAACCGCGTGTATCTGGAGGCCCAGGCCTCTGCCAATCACTTTGCGTCCTGCCCCTATATTTGTTGCCAGGGATTGGCGATGGGAGGGTGTAGGGGGGCTTCAGCTGGGAGACTCGCGGCAGCGCCATTCATCGGGAGCTGGAGATGCTGGCTGGAGAGGCTCTGAGTGAGACCGCAGCGCGGAACATGATCCGCCTCCACATCTACTACACCAGCCCCTTGCGCAAGGTCCAGATTCCATTCAATCAGCTGTTTTAGACTATTCCCCTGATTGGCTCAACATTGGTTGTAGATAGGTGCATAAAGTAGATAGAAATTCATCTCTGTCCTCTTCCTTCTACCTGGTGGATGCCTGTTGGTAGTCAGTTGACAGTTTGCAGAAGATCGAGACGAGTGAGCGTCTAACCGTGGACGCTCTGATCTCCAGCATCGGCGGTGTGATGGGGATCTGGGCTGGTGAGGGAGGCCCAGCTGAGGGGGTGAGGGAGAGGAAACTGGGTGCAGGGATGAGTCTGATCACGGTGGGCCAGTTCCTCTTCTACTTCGGGGCCTCCTGGCTCAAGCTGGTGCCTCGCTGCGGGGCGAGCCTCCTCAAGCCCAGAGGCTATAAACCTACCCTTCTAGCACCCCCAACAACTGGTGCAAAGCCTCCAGAGGGCTGTCCTAATATTACTAATCCCATGAGACAGGACAATCAAAATTGGGTCCAGTCCTAATAATACTTAAATCCCATGGGATCCCCTTGGGATTGTCCCATCCGCAGGGGACAGGATTTGGTGGGTCCACTCCTAATATTACTAATTGTTCTATGTCCCCTGTCCCACGCCACAGACACCCTCCACTCCTAATATTACTTAAATTCCATGGGATATCCCCTGATTTTCGTGGGACAACCACAGACAGGGTGGGGGGTGTCTGTGAATGAGGGACAGAATGGAAAAAGATGGAAATTGGTCTAGTTCTCATTGAGAATTTGATTTACAACTAATTTTGTTGAGTTTAGAAAGAGTTATGGCAAAATATTTCCAATTTTTGTAAGGTTGTTGTTCAGTATTTTTCTTCAACTGGTCCCTTGTCCTGTCCCTTGTCCCTTGTTCCCAGCTATTCCTTAGGTCCACTCCAATTTTTTGTCTTCTGATCCCATGGGATAACAGCATTAATATTAGGACTGAAAAAGCAATCCTATCCCCAAAAGAAGGGACGGGGTCCCTTAATATTAGGACAGCCCTCAGGTGCCAGCACTGCCCCATACGATGAGAAGGATGATGGCGAGGCGATGGGCGAAGTCCCGGGCAGCAGCCCCAACGGCCGTTTTCCCAGCATTCCGATGACCCAGCGGCCTTCAACTCTCCAAAGCCCAACCATGCCCAGCTCTGCCTGAGGAAGAAAACTGTTTGTTGTCTTTGCTGCGTCTTTGCTGATCGAATCGTGGGGTATTGGCTCGATCGGTTGAATCCTACAAGTCTAAACAAGTCTATAGCTAAATAAGTCTATAGCTACAAAGCTAGACAACGTGAGAATACAAAACTAGTCTTTCAGTTGATCTGTGCACATCGCATCCTGTCTAACTTCCATCGTCTTTATGGGACGCAAACAAGGCAAATTATGTGCTATGGGTTTGAAATACTAAAACTCTTTGAGACGTTGCCTAATAATGACGGGCGGGAGTAGGCCTAATTTCAACACATCAATGTCTCAACTATGACGCAGTCGCGTCATTAGCCATTTGCGACCCTAGTTAGGTGTGACGTGCTCTTTTCACCTCCTGCCTCTAATCAAGCCAGCCGCTACGAAGTCAGTACAGCAGTCCAGCCTCCCAGTTTCAGCTCTCATCAAGCAGACTCTCACAAAGCGACAAGGTCCATTGTTTCATTTGTCTACTAAAGGTCGGCTCACTGGAATCGCGTCCATCTTCAAGTTAATTAATTTTCTTACTTTCGCCCGTCCTCATTTGCTCCCCTCCTCTCTTATCAAGCCAGCCAGCCAGTTCGGCAAGAAGTCAGTCCAGTCTCTAAGACAAGCAGGACATGCGGACTTTCTTCCTCCTCCTCACCCTCCTCCCGCTCCCCACCCAGCCTCTCGCCTGCTACGAGACCCAGCAGGTTCCGCTCAGCCTCCCAGAAGAAGTTTGACAGCCTTTTGCCTCTCAGACGGGCAGCAAGCCGGTTCTGGTGCAAAGCCCGGCGGCCAGCTACTGCGTCTTCGCCCCACAAGGCCACGACGTTTCCTCCTGGCCTCTTTTTTACCTGGCCTCAGTGAAGCAGGTTCTTTGCAGCTGAACGGGGCCGGAGTGGCGCTGTTCCCCCTGGGCGCAGCCAACGAAGGCCTACAGACTTATCAGCGCCTCTTCAATGGCTCACAAGCTCCGCACTACGATGTCCGAGTCCTCTGCATCTTTGAGGTTTTAGTCCTGCGCTCTTGTCGTCCAATCATGAAAGCCTAACTTTGCTGACACTGCTGAGTCTGTAGGGGCTTTGGAATTGCAGCGCTACGAGCTGGGCGGAGTGAGCTACCTGTTCCGCTGTCTCTGTCGCTCCGACGGCTGCAACAAGGCCACCAGCCTCAACCAATTCCTGCGCCTTCAGACCTACGCCCATCCCCCTACCCTCTAAGCACCAAGCCCAATTGATAGCAGTGCTGTTGCTCAGCTCATGACGGTGCATTGGGATTCTGCAGCATCTGCAGGAAAAACATAGGATTGTGGAGAACATATGATCATTCGATGCAACCCAACCTGAGCTGCCTGCACTAATTAATAACAACAATCTAAGCAGGTTTCCTGCAAATCAGGCCTTGTTCAGCAAACGCAACAGGACAAAAAGAGAATACCAAATGAGCATTGCAGGGAGCAGAAAGGCGCAATAAGGGTGGGGCATATTAGTCATGCGTCATCATCTGCTCAAATTATTTGACATTCCGGCTCACGCCTAGTTTCCCCCTCCCATGGCCATAACCCCCCCCCCCTCCCACTATGGCGGGTTACCGGCCCCCCAAGGGGAGGACCCCCCCCCCCCCCCCATCAACGTCCCCCCAAGATTTTACCTATACCCACACACCCTGCGCTAACGCGTCCCCTAGTTGATACGGCAGTTTAAACAGGGAAATTTGTGTCTTGGGGGGGAACTAGTCGTCAAAACTCTTGGGGGGGGGGGGGAACTAGTCCTCGATTTAGACGACTAGTTTCCCCCCCCCCCCAAGACACAATTTCACCTATTTTCTATGTAAAGCCGTATCAACTATGGGATGCATTAGCGCAGGGTGTGTGTGTATAGGTAAAATTCTTGGGGGGGGGAACTTCATGGGGGGGAAACCTTCATGGGGGGAAACTTTCATGAGGGGGGGGGGGTTATTGCTTAGGGGGGAATCTCATGGGGGGGGGGGGAGAACCAGGTGTCAGCTGACATTCCTTTGTCAAAAGTATTGCGTGCCATTGGCAAGTAATTAGCAAAGCGGCTGCTGGATGCTTCCTGGCTTCATGAGCACTTTTAAAGCTAGGGCAATTTCTTTGTCTCAGTGGAAAAAAAATAAAATTAAAAACTCAAAATCTTGTCTTCCAGTACCCCTTCAGTTGCTAAACCATGTACATTGCGGGTTAAGCATCGAAAGTGTGCCAGTGTGAGGTAGGTAATAGGAATTGATCTGAGGACTGAGCAGATCATGAATTGCCCAAAAAACGGATCAACAAAAAAAGAAAAAACTGCACATGAACCACGTATTTCAAGCTTCGAGACTTATTTGAAAACCTTCCAGCTATTTATTTTATCAGCTCTTGTTTCTTCTTACTGCGGTTGGCTGAGGACGTGGTGGCAGCAAAGTTTTTCTCTACAATGGAGCTTCTGTCCGGCGCCTCAGATTTCGTCTCTGCACTTAACTCTTGGCCAATACAAGAAAGCCCCATGAGTTTAGCCATGGTTCGAAATGAAGTTTGCTAGCTGAGGTCGAGACCTACGATGTTGAGAAATATTTTTGAGAGTCTTTAATCTAGATTTTGGGTTTTATGCTCCCATGTTCTGTCACTTCTAGAACGGACAAATAAAACCCGATTTGCACCGAAAAATGGCAAGGGCAAGAGTTTGGGGCTGACAAGAATGGGGACGGAAACGGGACCCAGGCACAGAGAAGCTCCTCCTCTGGCAAACTCGGCGGGCCGTTCTGTTGACCGTCTACCACACAGCCATTGCCTTCGCATTGTCTTCCTACACCAACCCTTCCTCCCTACCCTAGTCCTACAATTCCCAGAGTTACTCCTCTACTTTTCAATCAATTTGCGGAGTTTCTCGAAACTATTTGGCAGCGCCAACTAACAACCAATGTTCGCTGATTTTAGGGCGTTTTTAGGAGCCATCGTTCAAAAAAAACCCCCAAAAGTCAAGTGCCGTGGCTCTTGACTCCTTGACGCTTGTCCAAAGGTCGCCTGTTCTACTCAAGGCCGCAGGTTCAGCCCTTCCCTTTTTCTGTCCAGAAAAAGCAGGAAAGATGGCCCAGTATGCTCCTCCCTCCACTACAGGCCTCATCAGCATCCTAGCCGAGGCCTGGCACTGGGCCTTTCCCACGATGGCTACGCGTTGGACGGGGGCTGGGGCATGGCTGGAGGGGGGCGGGGCGTGTTTGCGCCGTGGATGTTACACATCCCTTGGCAGCGCTTATTTGTGCGCTGGGGGACCTTGTGCATCTCTCCACCCGACAGGCCCCTCCTATTTGGCTTCCACCTAGCCCAAAGCTCCCCCTGCTACTACAAAAGGGTGGCCTGGGGACCAACCAAGGTCTCTTGGCGGGCGGGCGGGGGACTGGCCAGAAGGAGGCTGTGGGTCCATCTAAGACCCTGCGCCTATTGTCCTCCTCCTCCCATATGGCAGGTGTCTTCAGCGACTGGGTCATTCGACTTCGCGGGCCCCAAAAGAAAACAATCCCCCCCCTCCCAGGCTCTGGCTGGCCTAGCGCGCAACTCCCTCAAGGGAATCTTCCTCTGTCATTTTCACCGCCGGAAGATGAGGGGGGCAGGGCCTCTTTGTCTCTCTCCAGAGGACGCCGTGGAGTTATCCCAGGATACTCCTCTGTCGCAACCTGTCATTAAGTGCTTGCGCAGGCCTTTTTACGCGCGGCCACCCAATAGGCCTGTGTCGCATTTGACCCCTTTTTCCCCCGCCTGGCTCCCTGAGCTAACATGGTCAGGTTTTTGGACGGGCTTAAAAGCACTGGTCCCATGTTTGTCCAACGCATGCGCTGCTAGCTCTCCCTCCTCGTCAGCAACAGCAGCAGTCAGCCCCCGGGGGCCCCTGCCACTATTTGACCTCCTGTCTATGTGTGCGTCTGCGCGCTCGCTGGAGTTCAGGCTAGAGGTCAAACACTGTCAATAATCACCCTCCCCTTTTTTTGCCACCCCCTGCTTCTCTTTCCCAGCCCAGCTTCAGCCAGACTGGAAAGCCAACTTCTGTCGCGGGCAGGCGGGGGCTTTAGCAGCCATGGAAGGTCGCAGGGATGAGGGGAGTTGTGGGGTGAGCCTGTCATTTATAGCCCCCTACTACGAGTTCCCTGTTTGCCGGGACAATGAGGCAGCGGGCTGGAGGCATAGGGGTGGGGTACCTTTGTGGGGGGAGTGGCGGTGAGTGAGGGGGACCTCAAATCGAGGCCGTGCGGGGCCTTATGGGTGCCCGGCAATGATGCGTTATGGGCGCTGGTCGAAATCCCCTGGGGTCTCTGCCAGCGGAAGCCCGCAACTCGTCCTCTCAGGCCCCAACAATCGCAGTCCAGCAAAGTCTGTGCTGGGAGTTGTGGTCCCTCCCTCTGGCGCCAATTTTGGCCTTTTTGGGGTCAGTTTCGGCACACGCGTTCGCTTTTTTCATCCTCGCAACGAGGCCCACCTGGCTGACTACTGGAGGCCTCAATGAGCAGGTTTGGTTGCTGAGGTTATTCATAAAAAATTTTTAGACTATAGACCTCTATGAAGAAGATCTGTTGCGAATTAGTAAAATGTTTTTTTCGGGTGCAAGAGAAAGGGAGAGGGTGAATCCTTGCTGGAACACGAATTGCTTTGGAGACGATGCGTGGAGTGGAAGGTGAACAGGTTGAGAATGATTCAGGGGGTGGGCATAAAGTGCTGCAGGCAGGGTATATAGGAGGGAGGTAGCGTGTGGCATTAGTGGGAGGGGCCTGGAGGGTGGTGGAGGGTGAGTGAGGGTAGGGTCCGGCATTTCCGGACTCAGGAGGGGGCGTACCCAGAAGGCCAACTTCTTTGTCCCCCCAGGGCCGGGGATCATCTTTGCCCTTCTCCTCCTCCATCTCTTGGCCTTGTGCCTTTCGCCACAATTGACGACTGCCAGTTGATGGAGTGCCTCTTCCCACTCTACCGACACTTCTTTTCGGGCCGGGGGACGTGAGTGAGCATCTTGTAAAGCAGCTTGCAATAAATTCAGTTTCTAGTCGCGCTTTTTTACGCCTCATCATGATATTGCCCTAATTTATGCATTTTACGCAGGGAGTAGTACAGAACAGCTGCTGAAGCCTATAAATAACGATTTCAATAGTCTCCATTTTAATCGTATGTCTATCTTCTCAAAGGAATTGAAGAGAGGCGATAGTGAAAGGCAATGAGTAGCGGGTGAGAGCGTGGATGCGGCTGTTGCTGCTGTGTCTGGCGGGGGGCTGGGTGCGAGGGCAGGAGAACCCCTGTGAGCGTCCCCCGCTCTACTGCGACCTGGAGTGTCGCTACGGCTACCGCCCCGGCCTCACCCCCGGCACCTGCGTCTGCCTCTGCAACAATCCTTGCCAGGTTCCAGCGCCCTTGATGACCTGGAGCGAAGGAAATGAAGGAGAGGGATGCAGGAAGTGTCCTGCGGACGGGGCGAGACTTGTCTGGTGCGACGCGAGAACAGCTTCTATAGAGCCCAATGCGTCTCTGCCATAGGTCAGCCACCTCCAGCAGTCCCATTCTACACTCAATTACACCGCAATGCTCACCCATGCACCACATCTTATCACCAGTCACTTCGTTCCCTTTCCTATACACTCCAACCGTCCGTCCATTGAGTTACTGCCATGTTTTCATATGCAACCATCAGCCCAGAAGAGAAGCAGAGCAGCCTGGGGGAGTGATGAAGAGGCTGGGGTTGAGAGGAGTGTGGAGGAGGCGAGGTGGTGGCGGCGTGTTTCCTGAGTCCCTGTCTGGTGTCCAGCTGTGGACGGGAGGGGCGGCTGCGGTGTGTGGCGGACTTCTGCGGGGGCTGCTTCGCCCACTTCTTCGATGAGCAGGGCTTCGAGATCACGGCCGCCTGTCGACGACGGCAGACGGAGGCACCCGATATTCGTTTGTGCCACCCGCTTCCTTTCTGCCCTGTCTGTCCTAGCCTGCTTTGACTTTGCTAAGACCTATCATTGCGCCCACACTGTTCTAGCTTTTGTTGAGTTTAACTTTTTGAATTTTAGATTTATTCCAGATTTTTCCTTTCAAATTCTAGTTTTTATCCTAGAAATATGAATGGTGTTAGTCCATTGGGTTAATTCTTTAATAGTAAAAGGTTTTTTTAGTTGCTTCTTTAACATCAGAGATCGACTACTAGAGTCAGTATAATTAGTAATAGGCAAGCTGTTTTTAGAGACCTCAAATACGATGATTTTCTGCAGAGCTTTGCTGATATGAAAATAAAAACTACGCTTCTTAACATTTCTGCCTGTTTTATCGTATACAATCATCGGGAATTTTGAGCATTGGCCGTTTTTATGTGCATTCTTTCACAATCAGCCTCTGCTCGTGCATAGTAGTGCACATAAACACTGCACCTCACCTTGCAGAAGCTTCGTCCAAATCCGGTACCTGCCCAGCAATGGAGAGCGGCTTTTGCCTCAACGAGTGCGAGACGGACACCGACTGCCTAGGCGACCGCAAGTGCTGCTCCAATGCCTGTGGCTCACGCTGTCTCAGTCCCGGTTCCTTCTCCTCCCCTTTTCACCTCTCACCACTCCCTCTCCTTCCACCTCTCACCACCTCCTCCCCTTCCATCTCTCACTAGCACCACCCATCCGTCAACATTTTCTAGTGCCAACAATAGCTGTGAGCAGGTTGATGGAGACGGTGTTGTGATGATATATGGCCTTGTCAGTGGAGCCGGAGGGTAAGCTGGGTGAGTGCCCGGCCTCGGTGCCTCAGACGGGCAGCTGCACCTCGGAGTGCACGCGGGACGCCGCCTGCCCGGGCGTCCAGAAGTGCTGCAGCAACGGTTGTGCCCAGATCTGCGTCTTCCCGGCCAAGACCACCGGTACTCCCCCACCTTCCTCTGCCTACCCAAAAAGCCTAGAGCTAGACAGGACGTGTGCAGTGTGCAACTAATGGGGGCCTAAAGTGTGTGGGTGGCTGGGGATTGAAGACTGCGTGTACCTGCGGGGGGCGGCGGAGGCGTTGCCGGGGGGTTCGCTGGGCGGCTGGCTGCCCTCCTGCGCGGCGGATGGGTCCTTCGAGAGGACGCAGTGCGATCGGCAATCGTGCTGGTGCGTGGATGGACGGGGGGCGGAGGTGCCGGGGACCAAGAGCCCTGCCCAGGCCCGCCTCAGCCCAGCCTGCGACCGTTGCTCTTTCAAACTCCTCTCATTCTAACCTGCCTGCTTGGCCTCTATTTCCTGTCACTGAGTGCAAAAAGGGCGATTCACCCAAATAGCTTTTGGCATCTACCGGGGGCATCTATCGTCCTTTTCTAGCATGATAAACAAATATAAATTTGCGAAGACTTCGTCCCCCTGGTATGTAAGAACACGAATATATCTAGAAGATCACATGGGTGGACAATTTTTCACTACGATTGTAGCCCCTACCATTAACAATCTATCCCCGCTAACAAAGAAGTAGCCGGAGTTGGGACGATTGGCCAGTCCAGCAGGGAAGCATTGCAGAGCCGCGGCTGAACTCGGTGGGGCTGGGCGGGCGACAGTGCCCCAACGCCTGCCCCCACGGCTTCGACACGGCGGACTCCAACGACCCGTGCAAGTGCAAGGACCTTTGCGAGGCACCCACTCCACCCCTCCCCTTCCCAGCAGTTTGTGATGGCTGGCGCTTGGCAGGGCATTCGCTGCGAGCACTCCTTCGAGGCCTGCCAGCTGGTCACGCCGCAGTGTGCCCGAGAGCCCTGCCTCCCCGTGCCCAGATGTACCCTCCTGCTTTTCTACTTTCAGGCTTTGCGCAATGCCTCAGAGAAGTGGTGTAAAGAAAGTAGTTGTTAATGGTTAGTATTTCCTGGCCTTGAAGTAGCGGAAGGCCTTGACAAATTGGCCTAGTTCACCTAGAGGGATGGATTTGAAGGCATGCTGAACCCGTGCCCGAGCGGGGTGCCGTTGAAACTGGCGGAGACAGGCGTGACGGCGCTGTGCACGGGGCCCAACCAGTGCACAGCCGGCCACTGGTGCCACCTCATCGGCTACTCCGGCTATGGCTTCTGCTGCCCTGGCCCTCGTATTCCATTCATCCTTCTTCAGCCTAGAGACTATCCTGCTGATGAAAAGAGACGCAGATAGAGCAGCGAATGGTGTGGATGAATGAAGGCGATTGTAGGCGATGCGGCGCACTTGGGGCAGTGCCCGGTGGTGGAGCCTCGGGCGGGAGGAGCGTGCGTGGAGGAGTGTCGCTCGGACGCCGCCTGCGCTGGCAATCAGAAGTGCTGCTTCAACGGCTGCGGCCTTTCCTGCATGAGCGTCCGAGCCTCCGGTATCCATCCCCAATGGCCAGTCAAAGAGAAGACAGAATAAAACAATTCCGGATTCAAAACTTTGCAATTTTTCAAAATAAATTGATCAAAATAAGCATTACTTTTGACCAAGCCCTCCAAACTGCTCAGCAGGTTCAGCAAGGGGATAGCTCTGATGGCTGGTAATGAGGTGATGGTGTTTGAGGCCCAGTCAGCAAGCCGGGCCAATGCCCGGTGGTGAACAGCGCCGAGGCGGCCACGGCGGCCTGCATCACCCAGTGCAGCACCGACGCGGACTGCCGCGGTGAGCAGGAATGAGGTGGGGGAAACCATTGATGGAGGCTGGCTTTGAGGGGAGGACAAGTGCTGCCAGGTGGGCTGCAGCCGTCGATGCCTGGCCACCCGCCCTCTGATCCCTGTGGCAGCACCCAGTCGTGACCTTGTCACTCGTTAGCCTTCACCTCTATAGGGCACCCTATATATTGTCTGGATCCCTATTCCCCTGAGTGCCTCTGTTTCATCGGCTTTTGCAATCCACTGCTCTTTTTTGTTTACTTGCTTGCAGGATGGAACTTAAAATAGCGGAAGTGGTAGCTCAATAAATAGCAGACTTGCAGCTGGTCAGGTGATCGGGACAGAGCTGGTGAAGCTGGGCGAGTGTCCGCAGCTGGTGAGCGCGGGGGCGGAGGCGGGAGCCTGCGGGAACCTCTGCCGACGGGACCAGGACTGCCCGGGCCTCAAGAAGTGCTGCGCCAATGGCTGCGGCACCCAGTGCCTCTACCCCCTCAAGGCCACCGGTCAACCTTCCCCTCTTCCTTCCTCCCTTCCCCTTTCCTCTTCCTTCCTCCCTTCCCATTCCCCTGTTCCTTCATCTCTTTCCCTCGCCCTCCCCTACTTTACTCCTTGGAACAGCCACAAACCCCACCCAGGCTGCCTACACGCCATGATCAGTGCGGAGCTACTGCGTCAACCTCTGCCCCGCTGCGACTCGGAAGGCAACTTCGCCCCCGTGCAGTGCGCGGAGCAGAGGGGCGAGTGCTGGTGCGTGGACCGTCGCGGTCTGGAAATTCGCGGCACTCGCGCCGCCTCCTCCTCCCCCGACTGCTCTCGTTCGCCCCGGCATATGCCGCTTTCTTATCAGATAGCAGAAATTGGAGCATTGGCCAGGCCCCCGAGAGTGTCCGTCGCAGAACTGCGGCCTGCTCTGTCCCTTCGGGCGGGCGCTGGACTCAAGGGGCTGCGAGATCTGCGCCTGCCGGGACCCCTGTGCGGCAGTGCGCTGCCCACAGCAAGGCCACCTCTGCCTCACCACCGCCCTGCCCTGCTACGACCAGCTCAACTGTCCGCCCCAACCGCGCTGTCAGTCTTTTTTCTTTCGTTTTCGCTCCGTTGCCCCTATGCTGCCAAACATATCGTGGGGGTGATTTATTCATACCCTTTTTTCAATCAACTACAACTCAAAATCTACTAAATATTTTTGTTGAGTTGTAGTTGATTGAAAAAGGAGTATGAATAAATCACCCACCCTCTCGATAGCAGGTGTCCCCTTAGGTTTGAGAGAGTAGGAGGGTTTTGCAGGCATGCCGAACGTGTGCCCGCGCGGAGGCCCACTGAGCTGTGCAGCGAGCGGGCTGTTGGTGGAGTGCGACGGGAGACAGCCGTGCCCCTCCAGCCACTGGTGCCACGCCATCGGCCGCTCCGGCCAAGGCCTCTGCTGCCCGCTGCCGCGTTTTCCCATCCTTCTCCTAGTCCCCTTCCAGCCCAACCATCCCTATACTCCTTCCAGAGGCCTTCACACAGCCTGGCACCTGTCCCAGTCGCGAGCCCATCTACGAGCAGGCCTCCTGCGGCCTCAGCTGCCTCAAGGACCAGGTTGGGTGCGGAGTTCTCTTGTCTTCTCCTTCCAGCAGATAGCAGGCCCTCTCATCAGATATAGGAGAAAATGGGAAAAGATGAAAGAGTGGTTCATTTTCACCAATTTCCATATCCAAACCAGACGCATCCTCAGCCCTGGCTTCCACCAGAGACGGCAAAAAAGCAAAGAAGTGGCCTGATTGGGTGATTACGGCTTGAAGGACTGCGCGGTTGGCGGGAAGTGCTGCTTCGACGGCTGCGGTCTGTCCTGCAGCTCCAGGACTGACGGCCAGCAGCCGGCCAGCTTCTCCGCCGGCTCCCCCGACCCCATTCCTCCGCCGCTTCTTCCCGGCAAGCTCGGCACCTGTCCTCCGCCTCGTCTGATCAGCCCAAACAACTGCGTTTGCTCCCATTTTTGCCGCCTAGGCTAGCCTTGGCATTGAAGGAGAGGCTAAGTCTGCATCAGCTAAAGCCAGACTAGGTCTTGGTATCTGTGGTCTAGCATGATGCCTGTCATGATTTACGCAAAACGATAGATCCAGTGGAGCTGAATTTGGCTTTTTTTGCTCTCACAGAAAACTATTGAGGGAACTTAAAAAGTTGGAAATCTTACTATAAATTATGGCAAAAAACAGAAAAAGAATGGATAGGTGACGGACATTGCGGAATGTTCTGACGATCGCCAGTGCACGGGGACCAAGAAATGCTGCGAGGACGGCTGCACTCGCCTCTGCACCTATCCTCAGCGCACCACCAGTTTTCATTCATTCTTCAAATAGCTCGCTAAGAGAATTTAAGTGAATCATCGACAATAGTAAAAGACTTTGTTTTGAGCAGTGGTTGTTTATTGATGCCTTTCTCCTCTTTCTATTGCTACCCTTGGAATATGGAAGGCTGACAGAAGCTATTGGCAGGCTGCCTGCACCTGCGAGGAGCCCTGGAGGCCATGATTCCGGACCCAGCCTCCCAGCCGCCTCCGCCGCGCTCCGGCGCCGCCGCCGTCCCTCTGCCCGAGTGCAATCCGGACGGCTCCTTCCGACGGGTTCAGTGCGGCTATCAGGTTCTGCCCCATCCTCTACTACCACCCCTTCAACTGTACACCACCCCACCAAGTAGTGAGAGGGCGATTGGGACCGAACATAGCCCAGAAAGCCAGGCTTTTGGTGGGGTGATTAGAGAGCGAATGCTTTGTCAGAATGCTCCTCATTTGCCCGGCCAAAAAGAGGCGCCGTTTGAGTACTGCTGGTGCGTGGAGGCGACGGGGCTGGAGTTCCCCGGCACCCGCGTCCCCGTCGGCCAGACGCCCAACTGCAACGGTACCCTCCACATTGACAGGGGAGGGCCTGACTGGAAAGAGCAAGCACTGCAGCCCCTCGCATCTGTCCGTCGGTGTCGCGGGGCTGCGGGCTGCGCTGCGAGTTCGGCTACCAGCTGGACGCCAGCGGCTGTCCCACCTGCGCCTGTCAAACGCCTTGCTCCCGCGTCACCTGTCCCTACCCCCACCAAGTCTGCATACATCAGCCGGTACCCAGCCACCTACTTACTACGACAAGATGAGAAGATTCGTTTGCTTGAATAAATTCTATCTGTGAAAACCTGATACTGAAAAAAACTAGTAGATTTATGAACAGAAGAATCTTTTGAAAACAAACATCAATTCAAATCAAATTATTCCTCTTTCCCTCTGGCCTGCGCATCCCATCTTCTTGGCTCATCGCTTTTCACTGGCCTAAAACGGCAATAGGAATTCACGCCCTATTGCCATTTTAGGCCAATGAAAAGCGATGAGCTAAGAAGACATGCCAGAAAAAGCTTGGGCATTTTTGCTCATCAATTTTCACTGGCCTAAAATGGCAATATAGGAATTCATGCCCTATATTGTCATTTTAGGCCAATGGAAAGCGATGAGCAAAGAAGAAATGCCAGAAAAAACTTTTGGACATGAAAAGCGTAGAGACAATTGTGCAGGTGGAGTGCGCCTCCAGTTCTGCAGCCTGTCCTCCGGTGCCGCGCTGCGTGGCCAACTCCTGCGCCGGGGGCCTGAGCTCGCAGCCGCTGCGCAACCCCGCCTCCCAGCAGGTCCTCCGCTGCGGCCCCGGCCAATTCTGCCCCTCCGGTTCTTTCCCTTCCCCCTTTCCTGCCAAAGATCGCCAAAGACCGCCTGGCAACTAAAGGCTACTGCAACGTGGTGGAGGCCAGCGGGCAGGGCTTCTGCTGCACAGGCGCCGCTCCGATCCTAAAAGCCGGCTCCTGTCCTGCCGTCGCCGCCAGCCTCAGTGCTTGACTCTTCAATGGTGATTGGGGTTGGGGATGGGGGAATTGAACTGGCAGACTGTCGGCTGGAGTGCCGGGGGGATGGGGACTGCGCCGGGGAGGCCAAGTGCTGCCAGAGCAAATGTGGCACGGAGTGTCGGCCGCCTGCAGGTAATGCATTTTATGGTCTATTTTGTCTACTCACAAAGAGCTCGTTTAGTTCCTTGTTCCTGTTCCTCTTTTGTCAATAGGCTGTTTTTACCCCCACTGTTTACTCCCGACCATGTTGGATGAATAAAACAACAACAATATTCAAAGTGATGGGTGAAGGTGGCAGGGTGGCTGGATGAGGAATCCTAAGTTGCAGGGGGTCGGAACGCGGTTCGTCCGGCAGTGGTGACATCGGTGGACGCGAAGGCGGGCCTCTGCCCATCACCTGCTGCCAACCAGCTGGACAGCGCCTGCCGAAGCCTCTGTCAAACTGTAGGCGCCTTCTTCTCCTCCTCATCTCTCATCCAAACCATTCACAATCTTCAACCTGTTTCTGTTTCTGAGGATAGAAGCTTTGAACTGACCTTTCTAACCAAAGGACAAGAACTTGCATTCCAGGACCGGGACTGTCCTGGCCAGAGCAAGTGCTGTTCCAGCGGCTGCAGTCGTCTCTGCCGCCCGCCGCTCGCTACCAGCCTCCCTGGTTCTTCGTCTCCCTCCCCCCAAAGATCTCCCCCCAAACACATTTCCAACTCACCTGCAGGACAAGGAGGGGATGAGAAGCTGGGCATCTGCCCCTCGGTGCGTCTGGGCCAGGCCTGCGCCCGCGGGGCTCGAGATGAGTGCCAGCGGGATGCGGATTGCCCTGGCCTCCGAAAGTGCTGCTCAGACGGCTGCGGCAAGGCCTGTCTCTACGCTGATATTACTACTGGTACCTCGCAAAGCTCTTTTTTAAACATTTTTGACCTATTCTGGCTTTTTTGAGTCTAATTTAGTACCAATTAACCAATTTATTTGCCCATTTTTGAGTTATTAGAGCCTAATTTCAAAATTTTTCTCCACTACACGAAAAATGGTAAATTTCTTGCCAAATGTGCGATTTTTTAAAGTTTTTTTTGTTTTTTTTGGTAATTTAGATTGACAATTTTGCGCGCTTTGCGCGCATCTAGATAGGATATATTGAAAAAATTTTCTCCCAAATCCCCCCCCCGAACCAAAATCCTATATCCGCCACTGCAGGTAGTACTAGATGAAGCTAAGATGTAATTTGAGGCTGTCTGCACCGAAGAGCAGCCGCCACGGAGCTGGCTACCCGGGGAGGCGTGCTGGATGCGCTGGCCTACATCCCGCAGTGCACAGGGAGTGGAGACTTTGCCAGCATCCAGTGCCAGCCGGGGGAGGGCGGACGCTGTTGGTGCCTGGATCCTGACGGCCTTGAGATCATCGGTAAGCCCCAGGCCAGCCCTTATTGGTCTAAGCAGCTCAGGAATTTGGGTTGAGAACGAAATTTACGAAAAAATGGATTTGAATTAACTTTTCCTCACAGTTAACATCATAATTTATTGCCTAGAGCATTAGTATTTTCTGTTGAGGGTAAATTGTAAGCATAAACTGTATTTTTGCTTACTCTGCAGACTATCATTGGCTTTGAGTGGCAAACCTACTTCAGTCGTATAAAAATCAAATATTTGAGAGCAAAAACTAAATTTGTGAAAAAAAACTGTAGCCGCGGATCAATGAAAGACATCAGTACACGATAGTTCACAAGTTTGAAATGAAGCAAAGCAGGAGAGTAAGCATGGCCAGTCCCAGGCTTACGGCACCATTCAACTCCATCCTCTCCTTCACCTGTAAGTGGACGGTGAATTGGGCAGGGGAGATGTGGCTGTAGGTTGAAGGAGGCAACGATGCGAGCAAAGGAATCGATGAGGCCCTTGGTGTTGCAGTGCTGTCGTGGGTAGGAGCAGGTGCAGAGTAGGTAGAACTCCCGGTTGGCGTGCGGCTGGCTGCTGTTGTAGGCCTTGCTCAGTCGTTTGTCCGACAAACAGCTTCCGTGCTCAAAATTACCCCTTGCCTCACCAATGCGCACACTACAGTCTATGCCTCTATGCTCAGCTCAGCGTCACTAACTCTATCTTAGCCTCAGCCTAAACCTAAGCCTTGACTTAAGCCTAAGCCTAAGCTTGGTGCTCTTGCCAAAGGCCAAGCCTTTCCAAAAAGAAGATACTTTTTGAAATTTGACAAAAACATAGCTTTGTTTCTAAAACTTCTCAAACAATGCCAGCATCCTTGCTCAGCGAATTATGGGAAGGTGTTAGAAGCAAACTTTGTGCCATTCAAGCTCTGTAAAATTGGACGGGAAAAGCAGGCTGACCACGTAGGTGGCGGATGGTTTGGGGCCGCTGCGCGCTTCATTCCGGCGCTCCTGGTCCACCTCGTCACACATCTGAGCGTCCTGGAGGCTGTAGAAGTAGACCCACTTGGACTCTCCCTCCAGGGCCTCCCACTCCTTCCGCGCGGGGCTCAGCCAGGCCCCGTCCCCGTCCCGCCCGCTCCAGTCCGCCGTGTTCCAGTTCGTCACGTTCGGTTCCCGCGACACTCGGCAGCAGAAGCCTGGCAATTCAGTTGGCCTTTCTCTATTGTCGCTGAGCAAGAATTGGCTTTTTCGATTGTCGTTGCTGGAAATTGCCAGACGATATGATTGGTGGAAGTGAGAAAGGAGGCACCATTTCTGGCATTTAGTTCCATCTGAGCAGCGGAGGGCTTTGAGTCGCCATAGTTCAGGTTGCAGTTCAGTGGGCCTTCCTGCATTTTCACACCCTTCCATCTTCCCCAACAGGCAGAGACTGAGTAAACGTTGAGAAGATCTGGCACATTTGGGTTCGGCTGACTTTGCCCCGCAGCCAAAGGTAGGAGGCAGAAGAAGAGGAGCATTTGCAGTTGAGGCTCTATTCGAGCGAATGTGGTGATGAAGGCGAGGTGAAGAGGTGGGTGCAGTGAATGCGTAGCCTTTGCATCGGGGAGGGACCGGTTTTGGCCAGGTTCCTTCTTGCTCAGGCCTTGTCATGTGCTGCGTCGGTCTTCATTCAGCATGACTCATCATCTAATCACTCCATATCACACACAGCAGCAGCCGACAGTTATTGCATATGCGCTCCTCATTGAAGCTCAAATCCCTGGTACCACTCTTGCAGGACAATAATAGGAGGTGTGATAGGTCAGGTGGAGGCAAGCAGGGCGGGAAGGAGGAGGATCAGAAAGGGATAGGCGGAGGGCTGGAAGGCGGAGGAGACGGCGAGGCTTTGCTGGATGGCGCGAGCGAATCGGTCCACGAGTTCCCGGCTGTTGCAGTGGATGGGGGGAAAGTCGCAGACGCAGGTGATGCGGGAGCCCAGCGGGGCCCAGTCCTCCCCCTCCACTCGAGCCGGGTAGCACTCGCCTACCTGAAAACTCTACATTCATCCAGCTATGCCCTGAGATGTGCCTCCGTTTCGCCAAGATGTAAACCGATGGTATAAAGGATGAAAGGCTTGGAGGGCAAATGGTTGATTAGGAAAGGTGTAGAAATAAAGGACTATGCTAGCTCCCCCCCCCCCCCCACTTAAACATTCCCCCCCCCACTTAAATAATCCCCCCCCCCCCCACTTATACAATCCCCCCACTTAAAAATTGAAATTTTTTTTATTGCTTTAAAATACATATCTGTGCATATCTCGAAGTTTAAACTCAAGGAATTTTCATGCACTTGATTTAATACCTACTTTTTTTAGAAACATAGTTAGTCTATACCGGATGGCGGGCGCATGCCTACGAGGAGTAGGGGCTTGTCCCCTATCAGGAGTATCTTTCAAGATTCCAACTGAAGGGCTTAGACGCATGCTCGTCCTCGATGAGGTCATGACTGTGGCAGTACCTACTAATTGATCATAGTATATTAGGTACTGCCACAGTCATGACCTCGTCGAGGACGAGCATGCGTCTAAGCCCTTCAGTTGGAATCTTGAAAGGTACTCCTTGTAGGGGACAAGCCCCTACTCCTGGTAGGCATGCGCCCGCCATCCGGTATAGACTAACTAAAAAAGTAGGTATTTTGTTGTTTAGAAAAAAATTCCTTGAGTTTAAACTTCGAGATATGCACAGATATGTATTTTAAAGCAATAAAAAAAAATTCAATTTTTAAGTGGGGGGGGGATTGTATAAGTGGGGGGGATTATTTAAGTGGGGGGGGAATGTTTAAGTGGGGGGGGGGAGCTAGCATAGTCCGAAATAAAGGGGGGCCTTGTGCTTGGAGGAGTGGAGCTGGCGCCGTTGGGCAATGCAGCCGCCTCTGGCCAGTGGGAGGTGGTGGAAGGAGAATTGGCCGTCCGCATCGCTCAGGCGATCCCTGTGGATGAGGCAGCAGGAGGTCTCCTCTGAAAAACCCCCTTCTCTCCTCCACCCACCCCTTCTCTCATCCTCCTCACTCGGCTCAAAGGAGGGCAGGGCTCCGCTGCGATGGGCAGAGTTGAGGCAGGACAGCGGTGGCTCTTCAGCCCGTCCTCCGAGGATGAGCAGCAGGCAGAGGAGTGGCAGGATGGAAGCGTAGGGCATGGATGAAGCCAGGAGGCTAGCCCCCGTGCTCGCAACGTTTCTCTGACGGGAAGAGGTAAAGAAGGCTGGAGGGTAGGTGTGTGTGAGTATGTTGCTACCTGAGGCCTCAGCGGCAGGCTGGCGGCTAGGGGGGCCTGACAGGTGGAGGGTTAATGGATCAGAGACGGCGGTCCATGCAATGCTGATGAGGGCTCCTGCTGGCTACCACCTGCACCCCCCATCATTAGCGCCATCTCTTGTCGCCAGTCGCCAAACACTTTTCTCGCCCCGCCAGCCGTCTGTCTTTCTGCCCCGCCTTTCTATTTGTCCCGCCTAAGTTCGCCCGCTATTTCCTGACCCCAAAAGAGCAGAAAAATTGGCCTTTGGACGCTCTGCCAAGAAAGTAGCTACCCCCGAAGAGTAGGGAGGAAGAGAAGGCTTACGGAAAGCTGAGTGGGGCGCGACGTCAGCTGCAAGTGACTGGCAATATGGGTGGGCTGAGAAGGGGTGTGGCGGAACCTGAGCCTTGACGTTTGGCCTGAAGGTGTGGGCGAAGGCGAATTCTTGGCAGAGTCTCAGGTGGCAAAGCTCCTTCTGCAAAAATGCTCGGCCTGGCCTTCATTACTCCGATTGCCTTTGTCACCGCCGCATACATAGTTGAAGACCCTCGCCTCCTTTTCAGCCCCCCTCAACGGGCTGGCCTGGCTTGCAAAGCAACTTGGCAAAAAGCAGGACAGACACATGCAAGGAGCACTAAGCTAATTGAGGAGGAGCACTAAGAAAATGGAGGAACTTTTTAGGTGTGGAGAAAATTAGATCAAGGCTTGAGAATCCGCTTGAAAAAAAAAAGCACCTTGTACTGGGCAGATTCGTAACAGCGAAAGTGGATGCAATGAGTTTTCTTTAACGGAGAAATGGTGATTTCTTTTCCTCCAATTCCATTGCAACCATGCGGCACCAATCTGCAAATTTTGCTCATTTGAAGTAGTTGATAGTTTTCGTATGAGTGTTTGGCATATTTAACGGTAGGCAAAGCTTTGACATTAGGAGCTTGAAAGCAAGTGAGGAGCTCCTGAAGTATAGCGGCAAACGTCATAGACTGATCGACAGTTTAAAAAACCATACTATTTCTCAATTTCAGAGCAAACCGCAATTTGTTTTGGAATTAATTCAATGTAATGGGTGCTTCCTTTTCAATTGTTAACTTCGCCTTAGAGTGGTCGAAAACTGGTCCTTCACATGCGGGCACATAAACAAGTTTCAGGCAATATACAACCATCCACATTTGATCCAACCAAGCATTAGGTGTGCCGAAAACTTTGCTACATGCGCAAAGCCATAACACAGTTTAACGAGCAATGAATAACGTATACGAAATAGCAGTTATTCAATAATTCAGTCAACAGCAATAATTTCAGTAATTCAATAATTCAGTAAACAGCAATAATTCAATAATTCAATCAACATAGCTACATGCATGGCCTTTTATTTTTACTATGCTTTTTTTATTTTTCCTTGAAATTGAAACATGCCTCAATATTTCGTTAAGCTTAGTAAAAAAGCTAAGTAAAAAACTCAGTTTTCGATAAAAACTAACTTTTCGATAACTTGTACTGTGCATCAGGAACGCGGACAGAGACTGGAGGGAGCCCTCCATGTTCGTCCCCCCGTCGCTGTCCCCAGCTCCTGGGCTGCCGTCTCAGCTGTCCGCACGGATTCCGTCTCGATGACCAGTTGCCCATCCATTCCTTCTTCTTCTTCTTTCCCTCCACTTAGCCCAACAATTTGCACCTCCAAATCTCAATTCGAGCCAGAAAGCAAGACTCTTTGTGGATGTGAAGGGGGTGTGGATTGTGAGGGGCTGTGAGACGTGCAGTTGCGAGAGTCCCTGCGCCGCGGTGCGTTGCCAGCTGGGCTTCCAAGTCTGCCTCGTCTTCGGCGTCAAGTGCTACCGAGAGCCCTGCCTCCCTGTGCCCAGATGTTGGCGCCTCTTTTCACCATCCACCTGCCATCAGTCTCAGCTGACATCCAGCTCCATTACAGCAGACCAATGCCAGCATTGGGACTGCTCTATTCAACTGTCAACTCCCCTTATCCCCTCCAGCAGAGAGTGTTGGAATGCTTGTAAGGTTTGGTGAATCCGTGCAAGTCTGGCAAGCCCTACGAGGACGCGGCTCGGGGGGAGGTGGTGGAGTGCGAGGGTTCTGGAGCCAGCGTCTGCCCTGCCGGCTATTACTGCGCCGCCTTCGGCCTTGCCAGTCCCCAAGGCGGACTCTGCTGCCCCGGCAATCGTTTGCAACTCCTCGCCATTCTTCATCGCCTCCAGAATTCCTGAAGCTGAAGTAGGCCTCCTTGCAGCGCCGGTTCGCAGTGCAGCGGGGCGATGTCCAGCAGTGCGGCCTTTGGATATGAACGCGGGCCTGTTGGCAGGACTGGGACGCAGGGATTGCCAGACCTCCGACGACTGTCCCCAGGTTCATCTCCCAGTCTAGCGAAAAGCAAACAAATTGGACGAGTGCTTCTCCAGTTGGTTTTATAAGGAGAGGGCGACCATTCTTTTCCTTATTTTAAAGGGAATCTCAACTTGATTGGCCAAACTAACTGGCTAAAATAAGGAATGCAGGGGCAAAGCTGCTGCTTCAATGGCCTGGGCCTGTCTTGCTCGGCGGGCAGCGGCGGCCTTGGCTCTGGTGGTGCGGTGGATGGCGGAAGTTCCATCACAACTGTCAGACAGAAACCAGGCACCTGCCCAGTCCTCTCTGCCCCCTCCACCACCGGCTGCAGGTCAGCTCGCTTTCCTGCTATCCACAGCTCTGTAAAAATATCTTTTCAACTATTCCTACCCATTGCTCCTTGAATTTCTCCGAATCCAAAGCTCATCCAGCACAGGGGTTTCATACAACTGATTTTGCAAGCCCGTTTCTCAAGTGCACTCCAAGCTCAACCTTAACTCTCTTCCTTTAACTGCACTTGAGAAATGGGCTTCCAAAGTCAGGGTCGCGAAAAAAGTCCACCCCTGTGCTGGATCAGCTTTGGATTCGGAACGAGGGCGGGCAAAGAGCAATGAGTAGCAATAGTTGAAAAGGTGGTACAAATAAGCAGATCAATGGGTTTGCAGCCGACTGTGCGAGTCCGATCTGAGCTGCCCCGGGCGGCAGAAGTGCTGCTCGCTGGGCTGCGGGGCGGAGTGCGCCTTTCCAGACGAGGCCCCCCTCTGCGTTCACGAGGCCGCCGCCGCCGAACTCCTTGCAGCCCAGGGCGCCCAAGGCTTCCGCCCGCCGCCCGCCTGCCTCCCTGACGGAGGCTATGCCCAGGTTTCTTTCTCTGCCTTTCCCAGCTTCTGCGCCTAAAATCACCAGACTACTTGACAGCGGCAGTGCGATTCGAGTGGGCTCTGCTGGTGCGTGGATGGGGCGGGGCTGGAGCGGAGCGGGAGGAGGGGCAGGAGTGGACTGGACTGCCAGCAGCTGGCCAGCAGCACCTGCCCCACCCTGGCCTGCCCCGGCGCGGAGACCCCGCTGGACTGCCCCTACCAGCGCCGCTTGGACAACAATGGCTGCCCCACCTGCCAGTGCACACACCCTTGCCAGGTAGGCTGACCAATTCAGGCATCCAGATGTGGTTAGCAATCCAAAGTGCGTCCACAAACTTTTTGGACTTGTGGGAGAGTGACTTAAGGTCGTGACATGTTAACCGGTGAGATGGAACAAAAGGATGATGGGCTTGAGGGTGTGCAATGCCGGGTGAGTGGGCATCGCTGCGTGCTGCTGCCAGTGGCCTGCCCCCCAGGCAGCGCCTGTCGCCCAGTGCCGCGCTGTCTTCCTCAGGTCCCTCTGCTCCTCTGCAGGAGACTCCAGCAATCTAGCGATGAGTCGAACTGTGTGCAGCTGTGCCCAGCCGGGAGTGTGGCGGGTAAAGGGGGCGGGGTGGAGATGTGCGGTGGGGATGAAGACTGCCCCTTCAATGCCTGGTGTCGTCGACTGGGGATTGCAAGCCGCGGCGTCTGCTGCCTTGGCGCTCGTAGGCATTCCTCCCACTCTAATTCATCCTTTCTGGGAGATAAGGTCTCTGTAGTGGGAGTCGAGAGGAGAAAGGGTGTAGGGAGGTGAAGAGGAGAGTTTGGAAGGGCCGGTGGAGGAGAGGGCTGGAAGGTGTCCGCTGGCCTCGCCCGCAGCAGCGCTTCTGGGCGCCTCGTCCAGACTCTGCAGCGCCCTCTGTGCTCAGGACACGGACTGTCCTCTGCGCAGTCAGAAATGCTGCTTCAACGGCTGCACTCTCTCTTGCACTGGTTGGTGCTCTCAATTTTTATTGCCTGCTCTCTATGAGGGAACATTCTGTCATGAGTCATGAGTTGTCATGAGTTTTTTTCGCTAAAGTACATTTTCCTGAGTGAGATGAGGGAAAGAAAGATGCAGAGGCAGCAGTGGCGGAGAGGCCGGGCTCCTGTCCCTCCAATCCGCTGAGCAACCCTGGCTGTCGAAGGGAGTGCAACGTGGACGGGGACTGCGCTAATGGTCTCAAATGCTGTCCCTACGGCTGCGGCGCACTCTGCCAGCAGCCCACTGCATCAGCCTCCGGTCCCCCCTCAATTTCTTTTAATTGATTCAGTGTTTCTCCGACTGGATATTATCTAAGCAATGAGCAATATTGCCGTGCCCTTTCGCTATGCCGGGCCCAGGAATTTGCCGCAGAGTGATTTTGCCGCAGAGTATTTTAAGGCTTGTAGTTTTCGTAGCGACCGATAGGGAGGCAGTTCAGGCAGGCAGTTCCAGAAGTCGTCAACGACCCCGGTGTCATGCTACTACCAGGAGTAGGGCGTAGCCGGCGCAAAAACTACAGAAAAATTCCCCAGAAGAACTCTGCGGCAAAATATACTGCGGCAAATTCCTGGAGGGGCTATGCCCTAATTTCGAGTGTGTCTGTGTCAAAGAGGGGCTCATTGAAGGCAGTGATTGAGGGAATGTTTTTGAACATTTCAGATGTTTGCAACTGCGTAGCTAAGGCAGCTTGGAACCTTCTGTTGCAGTGTGCCGCGAAATGCGGACAGCGCTGGCAGAGTTGGCCGGTAGCCGAGCGGGGGTCTTCGTGCCCAGCTGCACTGGGACAGGCTTCTTCGAGCCCGTGCAATGCCTGGCGGCGGAGGGGCTGTGCTGGTGCGTGGATGCGGATAAGGGCCTGGAGCTTCCCGGCACCCGCACTCGTGGCCCCGCCAAGCCCAACTGCTCCCGTCCTACGCCCTGCCCTCGCACCTGCTCCAATGTACTCCCTCTTCAAATCCCCTCTCCTCCTCTCATTATTCTCTGCAGCATGACACCATCAATCACTGTTTTAGCCCGCACACTTTCCATCCACAGTCCCTTCAATCTGCCCATTGCTTTTCTTGCTAAATACCCTGGCTGAGGCAGGCAGGAGAACGGACAATTAGGTGCAAGAGCAAAATGGACTTTCGTGTAAAACAGGACTGACTGGTGAAATGGTGAGCTGATTGTGCAGTTGTGCTCGGATGGGCTGGTGCTGGACGGCGCGGGCTGTCCCCGCCCCGACTGTGCCTGCAGAGATGCCTGCGAGAACATCGTCTGCTCCCAAGGCCAGCTCTGCTTCCCCCGCCCCAGCGCCTGCACTCGCCCGCCCTGCCCTTCCCTGCCCACCTGTTCTGCCTCCTCCCTCCTCTCTTCCCACCAATCAATGACCAAGACTGTTCTCAGGCAGTCGGAGTCCATGCAGCGGCCAATCCCCGCAGAGCAGAGTGCGTCTTTGCAAGGCTGGTGGGGCGTCAGATTGTGGTCAAGGCTCCGTCTGTCGAGCCCTGCCCGCCCCTCTGGGTCCTCTGGGCTTCTGCTGCCCACAGGGTTGGCGCCTCTCCGTCCGGGCTGCGGACTAAATTGCCCCGGACTAAAGGCACTTTTGTCCGGGGCACTTTAGTCTGGGGCACTTTAGTAGTAGACCCTCTCCTTCCTAGTCCCTCCTCGGTGAGTCTGATGGCTGGGGCTGCTACAGATGCAGCCTCCAGTCTGCGCCTCAAGCCGGGCTCCTGTCCCTCGAGGGCGGGTCTGGCGACAGGGCGAGGCTGTGCCCAGGAGTGCGCGGACGACGGGGAGTGCGAAGGGGCGGCCAAGTGCTGCACCATTGGATGCGCCAGACTCTGCACCCCGCCGCAGGGCGCCACCAGTGAGAGAGATTGAGAAAGCATGGTGGAAGTGGAGAGGGGATGGAAAGCTTTGCAGACTGCATCCAGCTGAAGGCTGCCGTGGAGCAGCTGGTGGCCAGCAATGCTCAGACTGTCGCCATACCTCTGGTTGGCCTTTCATTTGGCAAAAATATAAATTTTAAATTTTTTTAGGAAAACTTGGCCAGTAGTTTTAGACCATGAAAATTTTTTGCCTGTAGCCCTCAAAGGATGTCAATGTATGGTGAAAAAGTATGCAAATAAATATAAATGGATGAAGAATGCTGGCATTTATCGGCTTTTATCCATTTGAAGCCGAACTGCGACCCGGTGACGGGGCTGTTCACGGCGCTGCAGTGCAACACAGGCCAACGCTGCTACTGCGCCAATGAACAGACCGGGGCCGAGGTACCCGGCAGCCGTGGAACCCCAGCCACTGCCTCCTGCTCCAGTACTCTCCTTCCCTTTCCTTCGCTCACCCTTCTTCTCAGCCTTCCTCAGCCGCCCCTCCCCTTCCAGACCTCCGCAGCTGCTCCATCCAGTGCCCTGAGGCAGCTTCCGGCTGTCCCTACGGCGTGGAGCTGGACGAAGATGGCTGTCCTAGGTCCAACATTTCACTGAGACTCTCAAAACTGAAGCCTGTCGGCGTTTGTCAGGGACGAAAGCTGCAGCTGCTTCAACCCCTGTTCCCAGGTCCGCTGCGCGGCAGGCCAAATTTGCCTCCTCCGCCCCCAGCCTTGCGCCGCCGGCACTCCACTCTGTCTCCCGCTGCCCTCCTGTACACATACTCCTCTGCCCCTCTTCCTTCCTCAGGCCAGTGGTCTGGTTTGAGGTGAGCAGAACTGGTGCCAGGCGGGTCTGCTGCCGGTCACCGACGCCGAGACAGGGGCCGTGCAGCGCTGCAGTGGGGACGGGCGGCGCGTGTGCCAGCCGCAGTACACCTGCGCCGGCTACACTGCTGCTCAGGACGGCTACTGCTGCCCTCGGCCCGGGCCCGCCACCACCTCCGCGGGCACTGTTGGCCTAGGCCTGCCCTGTAGGACTGGGGTGGAAAAGTGGTGGGCTGTAGGTGTGGGAGGCGTGTCCGCAGGGGGAGCCCTGGCGTCCTGCGGGTCTGAGCCAGGCTTGTGGGCGGGAGGGCAATGAGTGTCCGGCCACCCACTACTGCCGCATCCCGGGCAACGCTCGCACTGGCATCTGCTGCCCCTCTGCCGGTACTACTCCACTCAACCTCTTTCCACCAGTGCTCCCAAAGCCAATCCATACTCCAAGCATGGAGTATGATTGTTGAATGATTTCTGATGTTAACATCGCCCCACTTGTCTATTCCCCAAACCTTACCGGCCTTTTTTATGGCCTGCCTTCCCTTCCCTGCCTTGTGCATCTTCTACCTATAAAAGTCTAAGCTGGAGGAAAACAAGTAGTCAGAAATGAACCAGAAGCAATTGACACAGGCTACATCTGTGCCCAGCCTGTCGCTGGTGGTCGCGAATGCTTGGGGGAGCGGCGCCGCTCCGCTTGGGCTTGGACAGGCGCCTCCTGCCAGCCCTTCGACTATGCCGGCTGCGGCGGCAACCAGAACCGCTTCGCCTCTGAAGCAGAGTGCACCCGCTTCTGCCGCACCTCCCCGCCGCCCAGCCCCGGGGGGCAGACGTTGGCGGATGATGCTGGCCTCCTGCAGCTGCAAGTGTCGCTGGCTGGGCCTCCTCTGGCCGGTTGGGCTAGGCAGGCAGATATTTCTGGGGGTGGATGAAGTGGGAAAAGTGCAGAATCGCGGAAGGCAGAGGCAGAGGCATCGCTGGCGGCCTATCTGTCCACGCTGGGGCCGCGGAGTCGGGACATCCTGTTCTTGGATCTGGACGAGGAGAATCGGCTCAGCTTCAGTCTCAGCGGGCCGCAGGCAGCCCAGCATGCGCAGCTCATCTCTCGCATGGTTTCTCAGTGATTTCGCAGAGCTCATTGCCATTCACTGAAATTCATGTCACAAACCCAAAACCACAGCTCATCAATTCAGCCAATCAACTGCATTTCTGCTCAGATCAAAGAACGCCAGTTTCGCGTCAACCTCAGCGGCGTCACCTACGAAGCGATGCCGGAAACACTCCAGGTTGTCTTCAAGTGAGATGGAGTGGACTAGGAATGAAAGCGGCATTTGAAGATGCCGTCCTCTCGGCAGCAGGCGGGGCCGGAGGGTGACTCCGCCTTTATGGGCCTCGTCATCAGCTGCGTCATCTTCGGCGTCGTCATCCTTGTCGCCCTCATCACCGCCATCGTATGCATCCCCTTTCTATCCAAATGCTGCAGGCTAACATCATTCATCGTCTTTTCAACCATTCCCCTTTGTCTTGTCCGTAAAAGCATGCTTTGTCCATACGCCGTTCCTCCTATTTATGCAAACCTGCCAAACACAGCCAAAACGTTTGAGCCAGATATGTATGCCTGTCCCAGGACTTAATTGACAAGCAACAAAAACAAATATACTTCGCAGCCAGCTTTTTACTCGCATCCACACATTAGCAAGGGAGCTTTGGCGGCACAGCTTTGCACTGCAGTACGGGGCCTGGGGGGAACGGCGCCTGGGCTCCAAGTCCCAGCTCGGCTCCGAGCTCACGGAGCTCCCCTACTCACACTTCCCCATCAACCCACACCCCACACTTGCACTCCAGCTCCACCAGCGCCACTGACACCCCCGCCCAGCTCACTCCCACCCCCTCACCTCCTTTCCAGGTTACACCTCCTGCACTCCCTCATCAGTCCCACTAGGCTGCGTCTTATAGTCCTTTTGGCACTGGCTAAATTGCTACACTGCTTATTACCGCTGTAACAGCATGCGGAACCCATGTCATTGCCAGGATAACCGGGATTGCAGGAATCTGTATTGCAAACTGTATTCCTGAAATTTTATGTTTTTGTGCATTTTTGAGTAAATACGTGAAGAAACTTTGTCAAAATTGGATAGTTGAAACTTTGTCAACGAAGTCTTCGTCCATTTTAGTGGTAAATATTTTATACGATGTTATTTATTCCATTTGTGCTTTCGATTTATACAAAGTGAGGAAACTTTCTTATAAAAACCCATGACCTGATGCTTGTTTTTATTTAGTTTGAAAACATCCTAACCAATAAGAGATGATGGTTTCTGCAGTACGTAGTGCACCGAAGGCGTGAGAAGGAGAGCAGTATCAGTGGAGAGGTGCCCGACACCTACGCCAGCCCCTATCCTCCTCCCCAGCCTGCTCACTACCTTTCCTCCTCCGTGTCCGAGCTCAGTCAGCAGGTACTCCCCATTCTCCCCTCAGCTCTCCTAAACCAGCAGCCTCTAAGAGCAGTGGCAGAAGATTGGCTTTTAAGGGACAGGTGTTCTCCACAATGGGCTCCCGGCACAGCCTGGGCGGGGTCTCTGGGCTGCCGCGACGGAAGTTCAGCGGGGACGACGCCCAAGCCATCGCTGGCTGGAAATCCGCCGCCCTCCGTGCCCACCAGGACTCTGCCCAGTCCCCGGAGCCTCCCGGCCAGGCCTCCAGGGCCCAGCTCTACTACTGACTCACTTTCAAGCTGTCCATTCCTGCCCCCCCACTCCTACTGCGCACTGCCCTCGCTGTGATCTTTGCCTGCTGCCTAGTTTCTGATCTTCTTTATGCGTTCGAGTGGCAAGCAGACGGTTTGACTTTGTTTTAAAGCTGAGGCCAATATGAGGCACTAGATGAAAGGGATGAAAACATCTGAAGGTTGATGTAAAAATGCCTTATTAAATGGATTGCAGTTCGATTTTTAAACATTTACACAGATTGCTGTTTTGATATTTTTGAGTCGGATAATCGAGAGAGGTAATCAGATAAAATGCAGAGAGTATTGAAAGAACTTGAGGCCACAACTTCACCAAAACTCAGCAAATTTTTGACCTTTTTTTCTCTTTTCTTCTCTTCTTGCAGTTCTATAAGATTAACACAACATAACTAGCAAGCAGTCATATGTTTAACTTTCGTCATAAGGTTTGCCGAAGGCTGGGCGGGGCTGTGTTCCTGCCTCCTATTCGCTTGCACAAACCAATTAAATGACTCACCTGCCCTGGGCTTCTCTGTGCCATTGTCTGGGCTTTGCAGGGATTTTATTGTGATATATTTTAATCAAAAGCACAAGGCTCCCTTTGTTAGTTGCTTTCTGACCTTTCTGCTTCACATGACAAGGCGCTTTGGCCGCCGCCTCTATTTCTCCATCAAAGAGAAGAAGAAGGTATATTCATTCGTCGAAGGAGGGTAAAATGCTGGCCGAGCTCTGTGCAGCCTCTCTCGTCCTCCTCGCTGGAGCCAAGGAGGCGGGAGGAGGGCAGAAGTTGGAGCTGGGCAGCCGTGTCCTCGCCTGCTGGCTCTCACAGGTCTCACTTTGCCCTACCCTGCCTAACCCTTCATTTCTTTTTCACAAAACTCACACCTGATTTTAGATTGAATTACATCATGGAGGTATATTTGTTATTATTATATAATGGAGGGAACGCTCTTTAACATGGGGACGGGGGCCAGAACATTAATTAGAAAAAGTTATAACACAGGGGCCGAAAATGCCTTTTTGTTAACAGCTGCTGTGGGTCATAGGAAGCACCTACAGAGACATTCTTGGGCTTAAAAAATCCGAACGAATAGAATTGCACAGCTGTAAAGTTTGTTTTAAAAATAAACAGCGCTGTTAATTGGGCTGGCGCGAGCGAGCGTTAGCGAAGTGTCAGCGCCCAGCCCCTCTTTTCGACCCAAGTGTAAGTTTCGGGGTTATTGCTAGATCTTAATTTTGATAAGGCTCTTGCTCCTCACAGAAACGTCCAATCGGTCTGATTCTTTTTGCATTGGAAAGAGCATCTTTAAATTGACCAAAAGTCGCGAGAAATCGCCCAAAAGTTGCTGCAATGATTAGAAAAATGCTCAAAACCATTTGTCCGAACTCCTTCTCCTTCTCCTCCTTCTTCTCCTCCTCCGCATCTATTCAATGGACGATAGTAGGTATTCATTTCACCCCCCCCCCCCTCCCCGGGTCCTTGGGCTCCATGCATTATTTGCTTATTCATAAGTTTTCAGTTAAACTAAAGAGCCATGTGCACCAGTGGTGTAGTGGTCTAAGCGATTGGGCAGCTGGATGAAACTGGCTGGTACGAATCCTTCTTACACATTCATTTTAATTTTGGTGTATTTAAAGTTGAGAAAATGGTATCATCCGCTGGCCAAATGTAAGGCTTTTTTTTCTCCCAAAAATTGATTGCTCTGAGTGCTGCCAATGAAAATTTCTCAAAAATTTGTTAATTTGCCAATAAATGTGCATTGTATTTTCCAATTTCGAAACTTCTTTTTGTTACATTTTTAAAAAAGTTTATTTTTTATTTTTTATTTATTTGTTAATCTAATGAAATCTTAACTAAATGTAAACCAACAAAATCAAATTTGTATTTGTACATTTTATACTACATTATACTACATTAAAAGTGGAAGAAATATCTGGTACCATTGGCAAGCCAAAAGTGGGTCTTTTTTCTCAAATTTTGTAATTGCCTCGAGCAAAAAGTCAGGGAAATACATCTACTGCTAGTGGAATCTGCTGCTTGGACAGTTGCATTTTGTTTATGGCGCGCAGTTCAGTGTCTCTTTCCATGCGCGCCAAAAACAAAATACAGATGACGCAGCAGATTCCACTAGCAGTAGATGTATTTCCCTGACTTTTTGCTCGAGGCAATTACAAAATTTGAGAAAAGAGACCCACTTTTGGCTTGCCAATGGTACCAGATATTTCTTCCACTTTTAATATAGTATAAAACATATAAATATAAATTTTTAAATTTTTGGTTATATATTTGTTTGTTAATTTTTTTATTAGATAAAATAAAATAATAGTAAGTAAAAAATAAACTTTTTTGGAAAATTATAACAAAAATTTACAAAAAAGAAAAATTCAATGCAAATGTAATGACTAACTAAAATATTTTTGAGAATTTTTTTGACATATTCTCAAGGCAATCGATTTTTGGGAGAAAAAAGCTTTATTTAGGCCTTCCGATGGTACCAGTTGTTTTCTCAATTTTAAACACACAAAAAGAAAGACTTATGCATGAGAGGGATTCGAACCTGCCAGTTTCATATTACATTTTGAGTTAAAATTTTAACAGGCTCATTTAAAAAATCCAATGATCATTCATAAGCAGGCGGCAATTTTGGCACAAAGAGGACAAAAATTATTGCAAAATAAAATATAAAATATAACTAGTAAAATAAAAAACATGTGTTAAAATGTTTTGAAGTAAAATCGAAGAAATTTATCTGAATTTTTGGGCATGATGAAATTAGAAATTTACTAAATGAGGCGTAACAAAATAAAACCAATACAAATTGAAATTAAATCAAAATTAGCTAAATTTGGCTGGCATTTGCAATGTGATCAATTTTTATTTTAATCTGATCATGCATCAACTTTGACATGTTTTATTCTGTAAGAGGCTTAAAAATAATTTAGTAAAGTTCACAAACAACTTATCATTTGAGCAAGAATTGAAGACGAAACAAAAACTGGAATAATCTAGGTGACAGGGTTCCTGCCATAAATTGCCGCCTGCTTATGAATGATCATTGGATTTTTTAAATGAGCCTGTTAAAATTTTAACTCAAAATGGTTCATAATTTAAGTCAAAATTTATCACGATTTTGTCACAACTAGTCTAGTTCTTTTTGATGATTGACAATTCATAAGCTGCTCATGCTGTAGCATTTTAGTCTTGTCTAGATCTTGGCCATGTGGAAGACATATTTTCTTTGCCACATGAACAAGGCTTCATGCAGTCATTAAGAATTTTGCCAATCGTTGAATTTCTTAGATTCCCTCCAAGAATTCAATCACATTCAATTCGATTTCACGAATGCAACCACCTAAATCTTGCTGTCGTGCCCTAGGAAATGCGCCTGCACAGGCTTAGATGAAGTTCAGTCCTATGACAACCTGAGCATCAATTAAAAATGAGTGCAGCTGAACATGTAAAACTGCGCAGTTTAGTTGCATTGAAACATTAGGTAAAGGGGTAGATGACAAAATCTATCAAAATCTCTTTCACAAACGTGAATTGATTGAGAATATTTGCCAGAAAACTTATGAAAGCAAATACATCACCAGATGGGTCAGAAAATTTCCTAAAACACGTAATTCTTCGATTTTTGAATTTCACTTTTGTTCTAAAATGAGAACACTTCAAAGTTAACAATGTCCTGGTTTTGAACGTTTTTTGGAGGTTTATTGGAGATTTCTAAAATTCTAAGGCCAAAATCAAAATTTCAGGATTTTGGTCATCTGCAGCACCTTAAGAGCTTTCGATTGATATGCATATGTCCATAGTTTTAACCAATATCCAAGGAGCTCAAGGCCATGACACGCAACCACCCAAAAACTTGATCGCCCATTCATAACTAGGGCGCTGTCGCGCTCGCGCCCTAGGACTACTGGAATCTACCCATTCGGGCCATGTTACAAAGATTAGTTGAGGTCGGTTGATTTTGTTGCTATTACAGTGCATTAATTACTGTTCAGGATTAATGCACAGCAGTATATAGAGCGATTCCTCAAGTTATGTCTATCTCGATGATTACATAATTGCCGAGTTCCGGAGAGGAGAAGAAGAAAAAAGGCCAACAATCAAATCTCAAATAATTTTTTCAATTATATACATTCTTAATAGCATTTGTCATTTTAATATTTGTTGAATAAATTATGCCACACTATTCTCGGCCAATAGTCCAGCTAGCTTTCTTAGCTTACTCCCCTCACTAGGGCTGGCCAGAGTTGCAGACGAAGGACAAGCGGGGCCTGGTCTGGAAGGGCGGCCCCCTGGACAGCCTCAACTGCACCGGCGTCGTTAATTGGGCCCAGTGGCGGCGACAGCAGCAGCCCCCATCAACTACCACGCCACCTCAGACCGTCACGGCGGGGCCCTCACCGGCACCGCTCTGGTGGTGCTTCGACTGGGGCCTCAAGTACCCCTTCTGCCCTTAGCCCCTGCCTTTAGCTCCCTCCCTTCTGCTCCAACACTTTTCCTTGCTCTTTAGTCATCCCTATCCGTGCAGAAACATTTCTGACAGGTAGCCCATTATAATCTTGTCTCCTGTCCGCTACTTTATGCTGGCTGTTAGCTAGATGCTTTGCTTCTGTCCGTTGTTGTCTAGGATCTGAAACTAACTGAAGAAATGGTCGAATTGAAGTAGAAAAGACTAGAGCTCGACTTCAAGTTCTTATCAATGTAAGCCCGAAGCTCAACTGTCACTACGCAAGCCACCAACGTTTCCCAAAGGCACTGAATACAAAGCAGAGAACTACGAAAGGAAGTCCTGAAAAGATTCGTCCAACATCACCCTTCCTCCACTCGACTATCACTTGTACTATGACTAGTCGACTATCACAGATTGCTGAGAATACAAAAGAGGCTCAAAAAGGAAAGACAGAAGTGCAAGCTGCAGTTCAAAGACCCATCCACTTTAGTGTACGCTGCGGCAGGCTGGCCTCAGGGTCCGAGAAGCATTCCACCAGGCTGCAGTTCCTTCATAGTCGCCTCACAGGCTTAGGGGGCAGAAAAAGACTGCCTGAAGTGGTCGTGTTCGGAGAGCGAGACGATTTGGGCCAGTTCGGGCTCAGCTTTGAGCTGGCGGAGGATGTGGAAGAACTGGCGACTCTGTTGGGCCAGCAGAGGCGCTTCCTTCCCGGCAACCACCAGCACCAGCTTTGGCACTCCCGTGGGCTTAGTGAGGCTTAGCTGCAATTCTTCTGGGCCTGTCCCGCCTGTTGAGTCTTTTGAGCACTCACCTTGGCGAGGATTTGGTTGGTGAAGTTGATGGGGCTGAGTTCTTTCACGTCCGTTTCCGACCAGCTCAAGTGGTACAAGATGAATTAGAAAACTGCTGAGCCCCTAAGTTAGATTAGAATAACCAGTTGAATATGTAAGATAGGAAGAAAGTAATGAATGAACTTGTGCCTATTTTTTAAAACATTTTCAAGCGATCGGCGTTTATTGATTATTTTGCCTAAATTTCGGGATAAAACTTGAAACAAAGTTAATGTAGGGATTGTTACGCAAGAGGGGCGGCGATGGAAGTGCCTTGAAGTGAAAAAAGATCGAAGACAGCCGACAGAAGAAGAAGGCCTTTGAGCTGGGGGAAGTCTTGGCTGGAGAGGCAGAGAGCCATCTGGGCTAGCTGTCCACCCGCGGAGTGCCCCGCCAAATACCAGCCTCAATTTTGCCTTTTATAGGCAATAAAAACTACTTTTTAGACAAATAAGACAAGCTCTGTTAGGGACTGGGCCGCCAAACCATTTCTATATATTTAAGAACTGATATTCATTAATTTAAATTTGCGGCAAATAAAATCTGGAGCTTTGCTGACCGGCTTTGGCCTGCTCGGCAGCCCAGGCGTTGAGGCAGGCGAGTGCTTCGGTCACTTGATGCACCATTTCCTGCCAACAAAAATTGGATGACTGGTTGGAGGTGTGAGGGAAATGGAGAGAACTTGAAGAGAAAAGCTCGGGGCGAGGCCATAGCCAACGATGGCCACACGAGCCCCGCCACGCACCAGACTGCTCACCATCGGACGCGACAGTGCACGACTTCCCTCCTACCATTTTACGCATATTCATTTTATTTCCTTGCTAATCACCCTAGGTCCACATGACCCTTTATGAGGACATTTTAAGGCAGGTATTTTAAGAAACGAAAGCAAGGGAAAGTTAGAAACAAGGCAAAGCATGGACCTGCCAGTAGCCACCGTGGATGAAGACTAATAGCGGGACGGAGGCCTTGGTCTCCTCCACTCCGAAGATATCGAGCTTGGCTGCGTGGCAGAGTGGGGTCCAGTACTCCGAGTACTCAACCCCAGCCAGCTGCTTAAAGGCAAAACAACTTATAGAAAAGAACGGGAATGTCGAGGATGTGGGAGAAGTCGCTGAGAGCAGTGGAGGAGGCCTCTGCCATCTTGGTGCAGAATCGACCTATGATCTAGAAGTGACAGCGCCAAATGATGGTAAGATGGGCGTAATAGGAGGAAGAAACCGTTTTGGGGTCCAGCTTAGGGTCGGCCCAGTGACTGGGGGAGGCATGGCAGGTCTGTTTTGAGACTTCCTCGCCGTGTTCACACACCAGTTTGCTGTGAACCATGGCCTCCGCCTTCTATGCCCTGCGGAAGCTTTTCAACCCGTTCACAGGCTCTCTGCAAAACTTGTAGGTACTTAGAAGCCCGCTAGTGCTTGTCTTAGGTGTAAAAACAGCTAGAATGCAATGAAGCTCGAGATGTTAGCCGAAAATGGACGTCTAGTGATGAATTTTGGAAGCCTAAAAGCTGAGCGTTGCACGATGGTCGATGGAATAAATTTCAAAACTTACCAACTGTTTTATAACGAATCTTGTTGCTTTAAATGAATTGTCAATAAGAATTCTAGGGAATTGGGCTGGCGCGAGGGAACAAGGCGAACCGTCAGCGCCCAGCCCCTCTTTTCGACCCAGGTGTATGTTTTGGGGGTTATTGCTAGATCTCAATTTTGATAAGGCTCTAGCTCCTCACAGGAAGCTTCAATCTTTCTGATTCTTTTTGCATTGGAAAGAGCAGCGTCGAATTAACCAGAACTTGCGAAAAATCGCCAAAAAGTATCAGAATGCTGGAGAAAATCACTCAAAACCATTTGTCCGAACTCCTTCTTCTCCTTCTTCTTCTCCTTCTTCTTCTTCTTTTTCTCCGCATCTATTCAATGGACGATAGTAGGTATTCATTTCTTCCCCACACCCCCCTTCCCCGAGTCCCTTGGCCTCATGTATTTATTTATTCATAGCTCTTAAGTTAAACAAGTGAGTCACATGCACCAGTGGTGTAGTGGTGTAAGCGATTGGGTAGATGGATGAAACTGGTAGGTTCGAATCCATCTCAGGCATTCATTTTTATTTTTGCGCTTTTAAAGTTGAGAAAACAACTGGTACCATCGCCAGGCCAAAAGTAAAGCTCTTTTCTCCCAAAAATCGAGTGCACTAAGCATAAGATAAGAAATTTTCGCAAAAATTTTTTTGTTTGACAGCAAGTTTGCATTGTATTATTCATTTTCGAATATTTTATTTTCATTAAATTTTTTACGTTTTTTTCTTTTTTTTGCATATCAAATAAAGTTTTGACTAAATATATAACCAGCAATATAAAATTTGTATGAAAAGTGGAAGAAATATCTGATACCATCGGCAGGCCAAATGTGAGACTCTTTTCTCCAAAATTTGCAGTTGCCTGGAGTAAAAAGTCAAGGAAATACATTTTCTACTAGTGGAATCTGCTGCGTCATCTGCATTTTGTTTTGGGCGCGCATGGAAAGAGACACTGAACTGCGCGCCAAAAACAAAATGCAACTGTCCAAGCAGCAGATTCCACTAGTAGAAAATGTATTTCCTTGACTTTTTACTCCAGGCAACTGCAAATTTTGGAGAAAAGAGTCTCATATTTGGCCTGCCGATGGTATCAGATATAGACCTTTTTAATATGAATGGTAGATTTATTAGTCACCGAAACGTATTTTTACAATCAGCCTGAAAGAGAAAAAAGCAAGTTTTTAAAGTCAAGGCATCAACTGCCCGAAGGACTGGTCTGTAAAGGAAATGTTGCAGCGTGTTTCCCACCCGGAAGCATTCAAAACAAATAAATTGTCCCCGTTGGGCATTCCACGTTGCTCAATGCATTTTGGAAGTACGAGGAATCAACAGATCATCAATATTTCCCTTGGAGTGATTTACATCAAAAATCGTAATTGGGCTGGAGCATAGCGACCGTCAGCGCCCAGCCCCTCTTTTCGACCCAGGTGTACGTTTTCGGGGTTATTGCTAGATCTTAAAATTGATAAGGCTCCTGCTCCTCTCAGAAGAATCCAATCGTTCTGATTCTTTTGGCATTGGAAAGAGCATCATCAAATTGTCCAAAACTCGCGAGAAATTGCCCAAAACTTGCAGCAATCATTAGAAAATCACTCAAAACTTTTTGTCCGAACTCCTCCTTCTCCTTCTTCTTCTTCTTCTTCTTCTTCTTCTTCTTCTTCTCCGCATCTATTCAATGGACGATAGTATGTATTCATTTCCCCCCCCCCCCCCCCAACCCCCTTCTCCGGGTCCCTAGCCTCATGTATTTAGCTTTTCAGTTACACTAAGAAGTTATATGCACCAGTGGTGTAGTGGTGCAAGCGATTGGACTGCTAAATGAATCTAGGAGGTTCAAATCCTTCTCATGGATTCACTTTAATTTTTGTGTATTTCAAGTTGAGAAAATTACTGGTACCCTCGGCAGGCCTAAATAAAAGCTTTTTTCTCCCAAATACCATTTGCCAAGAACCCAAGAACCAAAAAAAATCCCCAAAAATTTTGTAACCCAAGAAAAATTCCCAAAAAAAATTTTAATTCGCCAATATATTTGCATTGTACTTTCAAATGTTTTCTTTTTGTTATTTTTATTTAAAAAAGTTTATTTAAATAAGTTTTGTTTATTTTTTATTCATTTATCCAATAAAATCGTTACTAAAAAAATAACCAAAAATATAAAATTTGTATTTATACATTACATAATATGTTAATAGTGGAAGAAATATCTGGTACCATCGGCAGGCCAAATGTGGTCTCTTTTCTCCAAAATTTTGAATTGCCTCGAGTAAAAAGTCAAGGAAATACAATTTCTACTAGTGGAATCTGCTGCGTCATCTGCATTTTGTTTTTGGGCGCGCATGGAAAGAGACACTGAACTGCGCGCCAAAAACAAAATGCAACTGTCCAAGCAGCAGATTCCACTAGTAGAAATTGTATTTCCTTGACTTTTTACTCGAGGCAATTCAAAATTTTGGAGAAAAGAGACCACATTTGGCCTGCCGATGGTACCAGATATTATATATGCTTATGCATGTGCATTTAAGTCAATTATGCAAGTTCGTAGCAATACGGGAAATGTTTTGATTCTAAAAATTGTTTAAGAAGTTTTCATTTGGCAATTGGAAATCTATTTAGCGAACTCTAACTCTCAAAATCGATGTAGAAAAGTCGCAAACTAGCATCGCAATATGCGCAAAGAAAGCGAACGAATGTGCCTAGCCGTAACTCTAGCTCTTGATTTTTCTAGATCTGCCCACAATCTGCCGCTGAATGTCAAGTCTCACTAACAAAAATTTGCGTAGTACATGCACACAACAAGTGAATGCTGTCTCCAGCTGTGATGAGCAAGCAGGTAGCAGCAATAATGAGAAGTCAGCTTCGCCAACTTCCATGCCCCATTCAGCATTCTGCGCCAGGCCAATGGGATTGCTTCCAAAAGCCCTGCTTCGAGATCCTGCCGTCAGCCTGCAGTCCAGGCCAGGTTAGTCTTTCCAGCAAAGGCCTACCGCTACAACTCTCCCACTTCATGCACTCAGATGCGGGCGGCATCCAGCAGCAGCTCTCAGCCGTGGAGCATGCGAAAGGCGCCAATGAGCTCGTACTCCCACTGACTGGATTCACCTGGTCACCTATAAACTGAAGCTTTTGCAGCGCTTCGCGTCCAGCCTCATAGGCCTCATTCTTGCTGAGCGCAG
This sequence comes from Ptycholaimellus sp. GST1_10, assembly GCA_030248095.1. Lineage (NCBI taxonomy): Eukaryota > Metazoa > Nematoda > Chromadorea > Chromadorida > Chromadoridae > Ptycholaimellus > Ptycholaimellus sp. GST1_10. Next base: position 76,383 of record JASANA010001266.1, read on the forward strand.
TCTGAGGGAGCCTCGACGCCTGGCTCTCCATACCAGCCTCCGTTAGCTCTCTTTTGCACTATCTATCCTATTGGGATAGGCCTTTTAACAGAAAACATTGCTCCAGAGGTGGAGGAAGGCGTGGTGCTGGAGTGGCGGGAGGGCGTGGGTCGGCTGCTGCTGAGCCAGCTATCCGCCTGCGTCTACTTCGACGCCGGCTCTCAGTAGCTTACACTCTGCTATTCTCACCCCTTCTCTCCCTCAGAACTCTCTCCTTAGGCTCAGCGCAGTCGACGACCAGCAGCCGTCCCAGACTCCAACCGCTCTTCAGATTCGTCCCGGCGACCAGGTTCAGAGCTCACCTCTGCCCATTCTTCTTTCCTCTCCTCCCCTTTCCAGTCATCTTTGCTTCTAGTTTGCAGAAGCAAAGGTGAATGGAAAAGGGAGGAGAGGAAAGGCTTCCTCTCACGGTGACATGCTTCTCCTTTCCTCCCCTTTCCATCCATCTTTGCTTCTAGCATGAAGAAGCAAACGTGGATGGAAAGGGGAGGAGAGGAAAGGCCTCCTCTAGACGCATTCCTTGTCAAAGTGAAGAGGGTGTATGGGACAGGTGGAGGGGGTGCGGGTGGAGCAGCAGGGCGACGGCCTCTTCTACGCCCACTCACTCCAGCTGCGCCGCCGACGCAGCGGACGTCGCTTGGCCCAGGGCCGAGTGCTGGCCGCCACCCAAGATGGCTGGCTGGCCCTTGACTCCACTGATCTGGAGCCCTGCCTCATCCTCCCAGCTGCTCTACTACACAGCCCTCTGCACGGAGCCCTCGCCAGCCGCCAGCACGGCTTCCTTCCGCTTGCGTCCTTTCGCTGCTTAGCTCAAGTTGGAGAGTGTGGGAAGGGAAGCAGTGCATGTGTAGGGAGGCAGAGGCACGGCGGGCGCTGCAAGCCGGCGACCGGCTCTCCTTCACCAGCATCCCCATGCCCCACTGGCTCCTCGATCACTTCAAGGCTCATCTTTTCCCCCTCCTATCATTTGGGCACAACAAATCCACACAGCTCTAAGCGGTCCAGAACTGCTGTGCTTGTGGGCGACAACGGCTGAGTTTGTGCAGGGACAGAAGGGTGTCTGGTGCGTGCGTCGGCTGGCCCTCCGCGTCCACCGCTCCGAGAGCCCAGCCAGCAGACAGCCTCCGCAGCCGTCGCCCTCAGCGCCCATCCTCCACTCCTTCAAGGGCCCGGCGGGCGTGGCACTTCTCCGCCTGTCCTCCGGACTCGCTGTCCTTCCAATTCCTTCCCTCCCTTTCCCTAAACATCTCTGAGAGCCTGCAGGCAGTGCGACTGGACGACCAGCGGGCAGGCCTGGAGCCGTCGGCTGGCTAATTGCTGTTGATCTTGCTGCTCGGATTGGCTGCTGTGTAGTTGGGTGAACTGAGGCCGCAGATATGTGGCACGCGCATTGGAGAAATGGAGCAGAAAATGAAGAATGTGGGGGAAGGGAGGAGGGAAGAAACACTAGGAGATCTCTTCCTCCCAGGGCGGTTGCACTTGGGCCCTGGCCAGGCCGTATATCTGCACGAAGCCTTGGTTGGGGGATTCTGCAACAATCCCTCCGCCCCTTTGTCAGTGAGTATATCCTAGCAAAGGCTGAGCTGCGGGAAGAACTATTGATACGCTGAGGAAGAATTAAGCCCAGGATTAGGATGGTTGTGACCGGGTACTGCCAGCAGAGTGCGAAGCAGTGAGGTTATTTGCGGAGCTGATAAACGCGGCTTCTTAATTGCAGTTTCAGCATCGGTCATTTCATCCTCTCCTTCAAACCAGACAGTTATTAGGAAAGGATTTCATGCCAATAGAAATGTGATGTTTAATTTTAGAGCTAAATCTTCTTCGCACAGCTAAAATGATGGATTTCTTGAACCCAAGGTGTAGGGCATCTCGAAGCCGATGACGGCGACCGCAAGCAATGTAATTGTAGTCCAGCAGAAGTATGCGGCTTGCATTTTTCTACCCTGCTTTAGCTGCAATATTTTATTGCCCTTGTCAAAACCTATGACCAGCAGTGTGCAAAATTCAGTGCAACTAGAGAACGAAAGCTTGGCAGATATGATGGAATGCATTTTCCTGCAATCAATATGCTGCAGGAGGTTGAAAGAAATAATTGATGGACAGCATCCGACTGATCCGGTGACATTCCCTTCATTTCTGGTTGCTGATTAGCCCTGGTTCTTTTTACTGGCAAAGCATCTGTCCCTCAATTCCTTAATCCTGTCCATGATTAGCTCTGTCGGTTTCAACATTTGTTTTTCCCACCCACTCCAAAGAACAAAGATCTTCCAACAAATGGGAGCAACATTTAAGCTAAAACATGATTCCTTGATCGTCTTGAGGCTTAAGATATTGAGAAATTTTAGAAGGAAAAAACCTAATTGAAATTGTTGCTTTGATTGCTTCTGCGTATTTATAATTATTGTTCGCAGCCCAACTGGAGACATTATGGAAACTGGGAAATATTTTCCACGGAAAGCAAGGACACAGCCTTAGAATTCTTGCTAGAATGCACTAATGCTCTAAATAGGACGATGAACCAAGCACATGAGCAAAAAATAAAGTGATATTCTCGTCAAAATCCAGGTGAAAGACGAAATCCTTAGCACTTTAGCTGATATGACTCCTGAATACGATGATAGCACCGGGAAGCCTGTGGCAAACTTGGCCAGAAAGAAACTATGAACAGCTTGAAATTCCTGCTAGCAGACAACCTCGAGATATAGGCAAAGTAATAGCCGGAAAAACATGGAAAAGATAGGCTGCAATTTGTACTGCCACTCCAGAAACCAGGTGACTGACGTCAATAGATGAGTTTTCGCTGAGCTCTTTTTATGTGTTTTGCTTTTAGGGCAAATTCATCAATTGATTAAATTAAGAATTAATATCTACATCTACCGTAGAAGATAAATAGAGAATGATATCATGATTTTTAGAGAGCTAAAATATGCTTAAATTAAAGACCTAAATTACCTTATGTTGCCAAAAATCAATCGTGAATTCCAAATGCCAAAAGGCGAAAATAATCAAATTTTTGAAAATGAAAATAATCAAATTTTTTATTATAGAAAAGGAAGAAAACTGCGTTTTTTCATCAAAACATGCAAACTAAGTTGGTCTGTTATAATGCTCCACTAGTTCTAACAGCTAAGTCATGTCAACGATAGTATAGTTCTAATTTTTCCAATAATTTTTCTATTCCTAGGCGAAACGCCTAAAGTCCCAAATTCTTTTTTTTTAGAACAATTAACTCTGGCCAAATCTGGGGAAAAGATCTGAAATAAATACTTTGAGAAATAAACTTATATCTAAAGCCCGCTTTTCTTTATACATGGAAAGAGGATTCTGTTTCGAAGATATACAAAAAACAATCAAAAAACTCCAAAAAAGTTTTACCCAAAAATTTCAGGACAAACTTCTCAAAGGGAAAAATCAAAAATTCTGCAAAATAGAGAGTTAAGCAATCCAAAATACACAATATAGCTTAAGTTCATCGAGATGGAAAACACATATAAATGCACCCTAACTGGAGTAAATTCATTAGCTAATATTACCGCGAAACCCCCAGATTTAACTTGACGAGCCTCTCTGGTAACCCTACGTTGTCTTTGGTTGATAGGCGAAACTAGGGGACAGGCAGAATCTGCACTGTCAAATATTAACAATATACTCTTGGAACTGTGACACTTGCAAATTCGTCTTCATGAATTCTGCAAATCAAACGGAAAATCTCACAAGCTAGACTCAAAAATTACCAGATAAGAAGAAGAACCCCATAAAGTGATTCGATTGATATACAATTTTCCTAAATTTATTTTTCTGCAAAATTTATGCTGTAGCAATATTAAAATGTCTATGTAATTTATTTCAATAAACTAAGGCCGCGCATCTGTAGGCGATAACCAAATATACATCCAAAAAATCGCAAACAGCATTCGATTACGCTGGTCAGATAGCTTGGTACTCACGTGGAAAATGTGACCCATTTGACTCTGACACCTCCAATGGTCATCTGTCCGATCAATATTGAAAGGGCAGAGGTCCGCTGTGAAAAGATTGGATTAAAAACTTAATTATCCGGCATCATTGCGGTAATTTGCGATGACTATGCCACATTTATAATATGCATCTTAGGCCTATTTATCACTTTTCAAAAACACAAAAATGAAATTGCAACATTCGGACATCAAGATACTATCAGCAATCCAACACAAATATTCGCGTACTTTTCCATTTTCTTTTCTTATAAACAGCACAGCATAAAAATGCCTTGAAAGGCGTAGATAAACATTAACTATTTTCTCATCGAAAAAAGACAAAAGAAATCAGGGGCTTGAAAAACTTCTTCATTCAGTCAGCAAAGATCCTTCTACGCCGCGTTCTAAAACACAATTGTCTTTTCTACTGTTACGTATACTCAACGATTTTAATAATTATCTGCGAGCAGTGATAAAATCAACAATTAACCAGGACAAATAGTCTTTTCTAAAATATACCAAAAGCCTGAAAACCTGAATTCTGACGGCAATGATCGTTTCAGGCGTCCAGCCTCCTTTTTTTCAGGTTTCCCTCCTTTCGTTAGGATAGTCCGCCCACCGCTCATTTCGAACCGTTCCTCAAGGACACTCCTTTTCAAGATATTTCATGAAGATTTGCTTATTTTATTATTCGACAAGCTAATCGCTATACTACATGAATTATTAATATACAAGAACTAGTATTACCAATTAGTTCTTTTAATTTTATGATTTTCAGAAAAAGCAGTATGGCATTATTGAGTGCCTAACTCAAAGTCATCAATGAAATGTACTTACTCCAACGTAGCGCAGTTTTTCACGGCTACGCATATCCCGCAA
>JASANA010001267.1:0-29109 GCA_030248095.1 Ptycholaimellus sp. GST1_10
GGCTCCAGCTTCTCTGTGCTGTTCGCCATGCAACCAATGCATAGATTGCAGAGGTGCAGCAAAGGCTCCAGCTTCTCTGTGCGGTTCGCCATGCAACCAATGCATAGATTGCAGAGGTGCAGCACAGGCTCCAGCTTCTCTGTGCTGTTCGCCATGCAACCAATGCATAGATTGCAGAGGTGCAGCAAAGGCTCCAGCTTCTCTGAGCTGTTGGCGTTATGCCGAAATGGCGTTACGCCGAATCGGCGTTACTCCGATTTTGCGTTACGCCGATTTGGCGTTACGCCGATTCGGCGTTACGCCATTTCGGCGTTACGCCGTTTAGGCGTTACGCCATTTTGGCGTTACGCCGCATAGATTGTAGAGGTGCAGCAAAGGCTTCAGCTTCTCTGTGCTGTTCGCCATGCAACCAATGCATAGATTGCAAAGGTGCAGCAAAGGCTCCAGCTTCTCTGTGCTGTTCGCCATGCAACCAATGCATAGATTGCAGAGGTGCAGCAAAGGCTCCAGCTTCTCTGTGCTGTTCGCCATGCAACCAATGCATAGATTGCAGAGGTGCAGCAAAGGCTCCAGCTTCTCTGTGCTGTTCGCCATGCAACCAATGCATAGATTGCAGAGGTGCAGCAAAGGCTCCAGCTTCTCTGTGCTGTTGGCGTTATGCCGAAATGGCGTTACGCCGATTTGGCGTTACGCCGATTTGGCGTTACGCCGATTTGGCGTTACGCCGATTCGGCGTTACGCCATTTCGGCGTTACGCCGTTTAGGCGTTACGCCATTTCGGCGTTACGCCGCATAGATTGTAGAGGTGCAGCAAAGGCTTCAGCTTCTCTGTGCTGTTCGCCATGCAACCAATGCATAGATCGCAGAGGTGCAGCAAAGGCTCCAGCTTCTCTGTGCTGTTCGCCATGCAACCAATGCATAGATTGCAGAGGTGCAGCAAAGGCTCCAGCTTCTCTGTGCTGTTCGCCATGCAACCAATGCATAGATTGCAGAGGTGCAGCAAAGGCTCCAGCTTCTCTGTGCTGTTCGCCATGCAACCAATGCATAGATTGCAGAGGTGCAGCAAAGGCTCCAGCTTCTCTGTGCTGTTGGCGTTATGCCGAAATGGCGTTACGCCGTCGGCGTTACGCCGATTTGGCGTACGCCGATTTGGCGTACGCCGATTCGGCGTTACGCCATTTCGGCGTTACGCCGTTTAGGCGTTACGCCATTTCGGCGTTACGCCGCATAGATTGTAGAGGTGCAGCAAAGGCTACAGCTTCTCTGTGCTGTTCGCAAAGCACCCAATGCATCGATTGCATATGTGCAGCAAAGGCTCCAGCTTCTCTGTGCTGTTCGCCATGCAACCAATGCATAGATTGCAGAGGTGCAGCAAAGGCTCCAGCTTCTCTGTGCTGTTCGCCATGCAACCAATGCATAGATTGCAGAGGTGCAGCAAAGGCTCCAGCTTCTCTGTGCTGTTCGCCATGCAACCAATGCATAGATTGCAGAGGTGCAGCAAAGGCTCCAGCTTCTCTGTGCTGTTGGCGTTATGCCGAAATGGCGTTACGCCGATTCGGCGTTACGCCGATTTGGCGTTACGCCGATTTGGCGTTACGCCGATTCGGCGTTACGCCATTTCGGCGTTACGCCGTTTAGGCGTTACGCCATTTCGGCGTTACGCCGCATAGATTGTAGAGGTGCAGCAAAGGCTTCAGCTTCTCTGTGCTGTTCGCCATGCAACCAATGCATAGATTGCAAAGGTGCAGCAAAGGCTCCAGCTTCTCTGTGCTGTTCGCCATGCAACCAATGCATAGATTGCAGAGGTGCAGCAAAGGCTCCAGCTTCTCTGTGCTGTTCGCCATGCAACCAATGCATAGATTGCAGAGGTGCAGCAAAGGCTCCAGCTTCTCTGTGCTGTTCGCCATGCAACCAATGCATAGATTGCAGAGGTGCAGCAAAGGCTCCAGCTTCTCTGTGCTGTTCGCCATGCAACCAATGCATAGATTGCAGAGGTGCAGCAAAGGCTCCAGCTTCTCTGTGCTGTTCGCCATGCAACCAATGCATAGATTGCAGAGGTGCAGCAAAGGCTCCAGCTTCTCTGTGCTGTTCGCCATGCAACCAATGCATAGATTGCAGAGGTGCAGCAAAGGCTCCAGCTTCTCTGTGCTGTTGGCGTTATGCCGAAATGGCGTTACGCCGATTCGGCGTTACGCCGATTTGGCGTTACGCCGATTTGGCGTTACGCCGATTCGGCGTTACGACATATAGGCCTCACGCCTAACAGGCGTTACGCCATTTCGGCGTTACGCCGCATAGATTGTAGAGGTGCAGCAAAGGCTTCAGCTTCTCTGTGCTGTTCGCCATGCAACCAATGCATAGATTGCAAAGGTGCAGCAAAGGCTCCAGCTTCTCTGTGCTGTTCGCCATGCAACCAATGCATAGATTGCAGAGGTGCAGCAAAGGCTCCAGCTTCTCTGTGCTGTTCGCCATGCAACCAATGCATAGATTGCAGAGGTGCAGCAAAGGCTCCAGCTTCTCTGTGCTGTTCGCCATGCAACCAATGCATAGATTGCAGAGGTGCAGCAAAGGCTCCAGCTTCTCTGTGCTGTTCGCCATGCAACCAATGCATAGATTGCAGAGGTGCAGCAAAGGCTCCAGCTTCTCTGTGCTGTTCGCCATGCAACCAATGCATAGATTGCAGAGGTGCAGCAAAGGCTCCAGCTTCTCTGTGCTGTTGGCGTTATGCCGAAATGGCGTTACGCCGATTCGGCGTTACGCCGATTTGGCGTTACGCCGATTTGGCGTTACGCCGATTCGGCGTTACGCCATTTTGGCGTTACGCCGTTTAGGCGTTACGCCATTTCGGCGTTACGCCGCATAGATTGTAGAGGTGCAGCAAAGGCTTCAGCTTCTCTGTGCTGTTCGCCATGCAACCAATGCATAGATTGCAAAGGTGCAGCAAAGGCTCCAGCTTCTCTGTGCTGTTCGCCATGCAACCAATGCATAGATTGCAGAGGTGCAGCAAAGGCTCCAGCTTCTCTGTGCTGTTCGCCATGCAACCAATGCATAGATTGCAGAGGTGCAGCAAAGGCTCCAGCTTCTCTGTGCTGTTCGCCATGCAACCAATGCATAGATTGCAGAGGTGCAGCAAAGGCTCCAGCTTCTCTGTGCTGTTGGCGTTATGCCGAAATGGCGTTACGCCGATTCGGCGTTACGCCGATTTGGCGTTACGCCGATTTGGCGTTACGCCGATTCGGCGTTACGCCATTTCGGCGTTACGCCGTTTAGGCGTTACGCCATTTCGGCGTTACGCCGCATAGATTGTAGAGGTGCAGCAAAGGCTTCAGCTTCTCTGTGCTGTTCGCCATGCAACCAATGCATAGATTGCAAAGGTGCAGCAAAGGCTCCAGCTTCTCTGTGCTGTTCGCCATGCAACCAATGCATAGATTGCAGAGGTGCAGCAAAGGCTCCAGCTTCTCTGTGCTGTTCGCCATGCAACCAATGCATAGATTGCAGAGGTGCAGCAAAGGCTCCAGCTTCTCTGTGCTGTTCGCCATGCAACCAATGCATAGATTGCAGAGGTGCAGCAAAGGCTCCAGCTTCTCTGTGCTGTTCGCCATGCAACCAATGCATAGATTGCAGAGGTGCAGCAAAGGCTCCAGCTTCTCTGTGCTGTTGGCGTTATGCCGAAATGGCGTTACGCCGATTCGGCGTTACGCCGATTTGGCGTTACGCCGATTTGGCGTTACGCCGATTCGGCGTTACGCCATTTCGGCGTTACGCCGTTTAGGCGTTACGCCATTTCGGCGTTACGCCGCATAGATTGTAGAGGTGCAGCAAAGGCTTCAGCTTCTCTGTGCTGTTCGCCATGCAACCAATGCATAGATTGCAAAGGTGCAGCAAAGGCTCCAGCTTCTCTGTGCTGTTCGCCATGCAACCAATGCATAGATTGCAGAGGTGCAGCAAAGGCTCCAGCTTACTCTGTGCTGTTCGCCATGCAACCAATGCATAGATTACAGAGGTGCAGCAAAGGCTCCAGCTTCTCTGTGCTGTTCGCCATGCAACCAATGCATAGATTGCAGAGGTGCAGCAAAGGCTCCAGCTTACTCTGTGCTGTTCGCCATGCAACCAATGCATAGATTGCAGAGGTGCAGCAAAGGCTCCAGCTTCTCTGTGCTGTTCGCCATGCAACCAATGCATAGATTGCAGAGGTGCAGCAAAGGCTCCAGCTTCTCTGTGCTGTTCGCCATGCAACCAATGCATAGATTGCAGAGGTGCAGCAAAGGCTCCAGCTTCTCTGTGCTGTTCGCCATGCAACCAATGCATAGATTGCAGAGGTGCAGCAAAGGCTCCAGCTTCTCTGTGCTGTTCGCCATGCAACCAATGCATAGATTGCAGAGGTGCAGCAAAGGCTCCAGCTTCTCTGTGCTGTTCGCCATGCAACCAATGCATAGATTGCAGAGGTGCAGCAAAGGCTCCAGCTTACTCTGTGCTGTTCGCCATGCAACCAATGCATAGATTGCAGAGGTGCAGCAAAGGCTCCAGCTTCTCTGTGCTGTTCGCCATGCAACCAATGCGAATAGATTGCCGAGGTGAAAAACAGCAACGGCTCCAGCTTCTCTGTGCTGTTCGCCATGCAACCAATGCATAGATTGCAAAGGTGCAGCAAAGGCTCCAGCTTCTCTGTGCTGTTCGCCATGCAACCAATGCATAGAATGCAGAGGTGCAGCAAAGGCTCCAGCTTACTCTGTGCTGTTCGCCATGCAACCAATGCATAGATTACAGAGGTGCAGCAAAGGCTCCAGCTTCTCTGTGCTGTTCGCCATGCAACCAATGCATAGATTGCAGAGGTGCAGCAAAGGCTCCAGCTTCTCTGTGCTGTTCGCCATGCAACCAATGCATAGATTGCAGAGGTGCAGCAAAGGCTCCAGCTTCTCTGTGCTGTTCGCCATGCAACCAATGCATAGATTGCAGAGGTGCAGCAAAGGCTCCAGCTTCTCTTTGCTGTTCGCCATGCAACCAATGCATAGATTGCAGAGGTGCAGCAAAGGCTCCAGCTTCTCTGTGCTGTTGGCGTTATGCCGAAATGGCGTTACGCCGATTCGGCGTTACGCCGATTTGGCGTTACGCCGATTTGGCGTTACGCCGATTCGGCGTTACGCCATTTCGGCGTTACGCCGTTTAGGCGTTACGCCATTTCGGCGTTACGCCGCATAGATTGTAGAGGTGCAGCAAAGGCTTCAGCTTCTCTGTGCTGTTCGCCATGCAACCAATGCATAGATTGCAAAGGTGCAGCAAAGGCTCCAGCTTCTCTGTGCTGTTCGCCATGCAACCAATGCATAGATTGCAGAGGTGCAGCAAAGGCTCCAGCTTACTCTGTGCTGTTCGCCATGCAACCAATGCATAGATTACAGAGGTGCAGCAAAGGCTCCAGCTTCTCTGTGCTGTTCGCCATGCAACCAATGCATAGATTGCAGAGGTGCAGCAAAGGCTCCAGCTTCTCTGTGCTGTTCGCCATGCAACCAATGCATAGATTGCAGAGGTGCAGCAAAGGCTCCAGCTTCTCTGTGCTGTTGGCGTTATGCCGATTTGGCGTTACGCCGATTCGGCGTTACGCCATTTCGGCGTTACGCCATTTCGGCGTTACGCCGCATAGATTGCAGAGGTGCAGCAAAGGCTTCAGCTTCTCTGTGCTGTTCGCCATGCAACCAATGCATAGATTGCAGAGGTGCAGCAAAGGCTCCAGCTTACTCTGTGCTGTTCACCATGCAACCAATGCATAGATTGCAAAGGTGCAGCAAAGGCTCCAGCTTCTCTGTGCTGTTCGCCATGCAACCAATGCATAGATTGCAGAGGTGCAGCAAAGGCTCCAGCTTACTCTGTGCTGTTCACCATGCAACCAATGCATAGATTGCAAAGGTGCAGCAAAGGCTCCAGCTTCTCTGTGCTGTTCGCCATGCAACCAATGCATAGATTGCAGAGATGCAGCAAAGGCTCCAGCTTCTCTGTGCTGTTCGCTGTTTAGCGTAAAAAAATGGTTATTCTCAATGTATAATAGACAATAATACAATATCCCATATTGTATAACCCATAATATTGTATGTATAACGGGACTTATACCATATTCTAATGTGAATGTATGTATATTTTTTGGGACCCCTGTATTGTAATGTGAATGTATGTATAATTTTTGAAAAAAACGGCAACAGGGTTGTTGTGGTGGTGAGGTTTGGGATTGAGCAAACTGCGCTTTCGTTCTCGCATGTTTCTCCATCTGCCCTTCTCTCTCTTGCTGGTTGGCCACGGAGCTGTTGAGTGGGAGTTTGGGCGGGGAGGTGGTGGACTGGGCAGTGCTGACGGCTATAGTGAGTGTGAGGAGGGATGGAGCTAGACGAGAGGAGTAAGGAGAGGGCGATGAGAAGAAAAAGAAGAAAAAAAAAACTGTTTATTATTTATTATTAAATTTTTACATGTGCTGGGCGGTGTGGACGGTCGGTCGGGGGCCTGGGCCATCGTGCAGGGCGGCATGGGCGCCGTCTCGGACGCCATCGCCGCCGCCGCCCTCCACCACGGGGCGGAGATTCGCACCAGCCAGGCAAAGGGCCCAGATATACTCTGGCTTGCTCTGGAAAAGGGAGTGATGGGGATTGAAGAAGGTGGAGGAGATCCTGGTCTCGGGCGGCAGGGCGCGTGGCGTTCGGCTGGCCGATGGGGAGGTTCTGGAGGCTGCTCAGGTCCTGTCCAATGCCACGCCGGAAGTGACCTATCGACGTCTTCTAGCAGATGTTGCCGAGACAGGACGATCGATTGCTTTGATAGAGCTGCATTGCTTCAGGGAGTTCTGGAGGACAAGTTTCTGGCCAAAGTGGCCAGCATCGACTACACCTCGCCGGTGACCAAAATCAATGGTTGCTCTAGGATGAGGCCATGAAATTGCTCCTAACTGCTGTTTGCAGTGGCCCTGAAAAGCCTGCCCAACTTCACCGCCCTGCCCAACCCCAGCTCCGGCGCCCCCCAGCCCCACCACCAGACCACCATCCACCTCAACTGCGAAGACTCCAGCCTTCTACACGAGGCATACGCGGATGCTCTGCAAGGCCGTGTCTCCCGAAGGTCCCCTCAAAGTCTTCCTGACCTCTCTAGCCGACCCCCCAGTTTTCCAGGCCCATAATCGAGATGACCATTCCGTCGTCGGTGGACGACAGTCTGGCCCCGCCCGGCTGCCATGTGGCGTTGCTGTTCACGCAGATGACGCCCTACACTCTGGCCGACGGCCCCTGGACCCCGGAGGCCAGGGAGGCCCATGCCCAGAGAGGCAATCTTTTATCACATTCCTTCTAGCCCTCAGAAGCAGAACAGCCCTTGGCAGTGTTCGGAGATGTGGAGGCCTATGCGCCGGGCTTCCGTGACTCCATCCTGGGCTACGAGGTGCTCACGCCGCCGGATCTGGAGCGCATCTTCGGCCTTACCGGCGGCGTATCCCTGCTCTTTTGCTTCTGCTGAGGTGAGGAGGAGGAGGAGATAGTGGTCTAAATAACATCTTCCACGTAGCGATGGGCCTGGACCAGCTGTACCACGGGCGGGCGGTTGTGGGGGCGGCGGGGGCTGGGACCCCAGTAGGAGGATTGTTCCTGGCAGGATCTGGGGCGCACCCGGGCGGCGGGGTTTCCGGGGCCCCGGGCAGGCTGGCTGCTCTCCAAGCTCTGGCTGCTCCCTGAGATGCCAGAAGCCTCGCCCCATCTTGCTGGTCTTGCTGTCACAATTTCTACACCTTCATTCATGGATGGCCACCCTTACCCTTGGGGCCAATAGAGCAAAGTTATCCTAGCAAAGGTCTTGGAGTAACCAGGCAGTGACAAAGGTCGCATGCCCACAGGCTACTGACATAGTCTCTGTATGCTACTCACAATACTAAATTTCTAAAACTTATGCAAAGGTGTTTCAGCTCACTGTGAGTTACTTTTGAAAGTTTAGTCGAAATTGTGACGTACCATGATTCCTGGAAACTATTCCAAATAAATTATTCCAAATATGAAACTATTCCAAATAAATTAACAGCCTTTTGCAACTTCAGTGCTTTTTTGTTCCTTAGATAACTCAATTTTGCGCAATTATGGACATCATGATCACAGTATTTTACAATGATGCGTCTTAAGAGCCATTATATGCGTTTTGGATGGTCAAAAGGGTCGTAAAAGGAAAATTTGAAATTTCATTTTTTATGCCTGGGATTTATAAGAGGGTCTTGTAATCTCTATTCATTTGCCGTATTCATTTTAGTGCCCTAGAACCTGAAAAATTTGCCCTGTTTCAAAAGGGAAAGACATAAAGATAAAGGGAAAACGATTGTCTACCAGGATGCCGTAGTTGATGCCCATTGCCTGTAAACACACTATGAATTGACCGCAGTAAGGGATAGACAGACTAATTTGCCTGGCGAATGAGGCGGAGAAGCTCTACCTTTCGTTCAGCAGACAGCTCCACGCCCGCAGCTCGCTTCCCCAGCCACGGCAGCCCTGCTACAAGACCCAGTGCCCTTCTCTTCAAGGAGGGCTGGCTTCTCTTTCAATTTGATTTTCTCAAGCGATGCCAGGCTTCGGCAAAAGTGGTATTCTGCTGTAGCAGCTTGAGACCGCTGTAGCTGAGATGGAGTAATTGTTGGCTGAAGATGAGTACCGTTGGGGGGAGGGTTTATCCGCGAATGATTTCAAATAGTTATAACTCAAGATCTATTCAATATATTTTCACAAAAATTTATCAGTAGATGCCACTAAGTGTCCACTATATTCTGTTAAATTTTTGTGCGAAACGGATTCAAACTCATGGTTTCATTTTAATTTTTGTAACATGAGTCAATGTTTTGGAGAACATTTCACAAAAAATAGATTTTGATTAAACTGAAGATAAATATTGATTTATAAGAAGAAATCTGCATTTGTTAGTGGTCATGGAAACAACTAGGCATTAAATGAATGACTTTAGATGATAAAAATTTGCTAAAACCTTTAAAGCTGAAAAAACAAACATTTTGCTGCAAAATAATTGCTCTGCACAATGAACTAACTATATATTGACTCATGTTACAAAAATAACAATAAAACCATGAGTTTAAATCCGTTTTGCACAAAAATTTAACACAATATAGTAGACGCTTAGTGACATCTGCTGATAAATGTTTGTGATAAAATAGTGAGTAGATCTTGAGTTATAACTGTTTGAAATCATTCGCGGATAAACCCTCCCCCCCACGGTAGGGCTAGAAGAATTGGAAGCACAAACGAGGTCAATGGCGGCGGTCGCGTGCCTCTTTGACCAATCAACAGCACTCCCAACATCAGCAGCAGAGTCCAGTTCATTTTAGTTTCTTCGTCTCTGTTGCTTTCTGATGCTCAAAGACTTGTCTGAAGTCTCAATGTGCTAAGCGCACAGAGGCACAGAGGATATTTCAGAGCCATTCAAGCTCAGTCACGCAATCCTCCATCCATGGCATCTGCAGTGACCCTCCGGAGGGCTCGATTGGGCTATGAGGCTGGGGGAAAAAGGGCCAGCCTCGATAAGGAAAGTAGCTCTAGCTTCCTGGGCAAAAGAAGAAGTGCAGATGATGCGAAAAGAGATTTAATTATCGCATTATATGATGCAGAAACGTCATTACGATTTGGAATGACAGTTCATTTTGTTTGATCCTTCGTTACTATCCAGAAAAACAAGTTACCAAGACATGCATGATGAAAGGCAGTGTCAACTTCAAGATAGGCTCAGGATACGAAACAATTACCTCTGGGAAATTTCATCATTTGGACTCCCGAAACCAGCGGTGGATATTGGGAGAATGCAAGCGAAGTTCCCCCCACGAAATCACAGAAGGACAATAAATTTTTACCTCTCAGATAGAAAATGTAAATATAATTTCTTAACTTAAATTTCTTATTTTTTTGCTTCTCGATTTTTTAGGACAAAATTTTAAACAAGTTGTGCGCATCTACTATAATCCTTAACCTCGAGTCATCATAATCATATTCTAAAAATAATATTTTGAAAAAATTGATAATATTTGCTAAATTTTTGAACTATATAAAATGAAAAATTTACTTTTGGCAATTCTTTGATAATAAGTACCATGCTGGCATAATTTATTCACACGGGAATTACGGCTTTTTCAGTATTATTGTTCCAAAATTTTTAATTAAGATATGCAAAATTAGAATAACTATTCACTGAAAATTGACTGAAAAAGACTTAATAAAATTGAACTGAAAAGCAGCCAGCACCAAGTGCTCTGTTAAGTATTTTAAATTTTTGGATTACATTTATTTTGGTCAATTGTTAATAAAATCATTGTTTTTTGTATGTCTCAATTAAAAATTATTTATTTATCTTTCCTGCAACATGGTCTAGCCTGTTAGAACAAATACTGAAAATAGCCGTAATTCCCTTGAGAATAAATTGTGCCCAGCTCGGTACTTATGTTTGTAAGTTATGATATGTATGGTCTATTGGGTTTGGCGAGGAAAATGAATACGGCAAATTAGTCAGTTAGCCATTTCAAATGCAAATCAGTCTTTATCCTAAAAATTCCAGCGATTCACTTCTTTATCATGCAAAAATGCTTTATTTGTTGTCTTTTCTTCCATTATAATCCTTGGCATGTTCGCCAGCATTAGACTCACAATGTGCAATCTTTACTGCTTATGTCTTGCATGGGCTTTGCTATCGTCAAGTCCTGCAACTGCAAAATTGCTTCAAGGGAGGCATCACGTTGCGGAAATAAGCTTACCTGCAAGCTTAGCATTTTCTCCCGCCTATCTTTTACATAGCGTTCTTGTAGCTCCTTTTGCCAAAAATACGCCGGATTCTTTCAAGTTACTGAGAGCTTGTCATAAAAACCTTTCACGGAATAATTGAAAGAAGGGGGTGTTTTGAGACGAGGGGAGGCCTGTTGCCGCTTCCAGTCTACAGTCTGCCTGAAGAAACAGAAGAAGGTCAACGCTTACTGTCCGCAAGTATTCCTCTGTGAAAGCAACGAAGCTCCCATCCCTTCTCCATATTCAGATCCAAGTCTATGGAAACGTCATTACTGCTTTCTTGTTTGATTGCCTGGCAGATGATTTTAAAGTTTCTTTGAACACCAATTTATGAAATCCATTTTTGGTACATCGTAAAAGCATGACAAGGTTAACGAGCTAATGCAAAAGATGTAAAAAGTAAACCATCGAAACCATGAGAAATAAGGTATCCTTCTTGAACAAGCATTCAAGACGAACTGACCCTGAAAAAGCAGTCTTTCGGTCTTCATAGAAGATTTCATTTTGATCATTCGTTATTTCATTGCAGGCGCATTTGGGTAATTTAATTCAATGGCCGTATTTAGAGGAAAAAGGGTTGCATTTTGAACTGAGTTATGCCGGGTTTTTTATATTTTATGCATTACAGAATCTTATACAATCAATAGATTGTATAATATAGAATTTATGCTTATCTTTTAATTTTAATATATGTATAATTTCTAAGAGAGCACTATAATGGGCGAGCTATATTTTCAAAATCAGACCGAAGCTGCAATTTATTTGTTTCCCTAAGCTCTGACATGGCATGGTAGCAATATTAGTAAAAGGCTTGACCACGAAGCGAATCGTCTCTTCATGGGTCACGCTTCGCAAGATCTATAAATAAAGCGGCAGTTTAAAAAACACAAAAGACGTCTGTAGTCTTGCCAACCACTGTCCTGCGGCTATTAAAACGAGGCTTCCGCTCTCAGATCATTCTCGACATCATGCGTCTCAAGCTGACTCTTCTGCTACTTTACCCGCGTTTATTCATTTCACTTGATCCTTTTCAAAGTTCAAAGTAAAACCAAAATTTAATTTAACAATCATCGAAAATTGCTTCTAAGCTGAGACAGCGAAAAATGTCAGCCAAACCAGTGCTTCTTAGTCCCTGACTGGCTGAGTTTTTGTCATCTCTGCCTGCCTGCAGCCGTGGCCTGGAGCATTTTGTACCTCACTGGTGGAGATACGTCCAACAACGAACACTTCAATGGCCCCATTCTCTTTGAAGGGCGGCAAAATACCCTGCTCGATTGTCTCCGTCTAGCCAGTGAGAAGGTCAGAAGGGGCAAAAGGAAATAGTTTCCTACATCCATAGGTCTTTGAGACTGCACTCTCAGCCATGTTTCAAGCTGCCAGCGGGGATGTATCCTGTCGGCCGTCTGCAACCTCCTGCCCCAGCCAGCTCGCATCAATCCAGCTCTCCCCTGGGCCCGCTATCAGCCGAGTGAACCAGGTAAGACTAGTTCAGAAAAATTGGATTTTTTGTATTTTTGAAAAATGCAGATATTGTGGCGCTCTGCCAGCGATTGGAAGTGCGTCTTTTCGAACGAATTCCACATCAGCTTCAGGGTGACAAATACCTGCAAGCGGATGGGGTCGATTGTCTGCGTCATGAATTCGGTTGGTTTCAGGAAGAGTCGTGTTTCAGCGGTGACGAATATTGCAGGGCGGTGTTGATGTTATGAGCCTCAACTTTGGGACCGGGAAATGCCGAAAACTAGTTCCGATGGATGTTAATCTTTGGACCCTTAAGAGTACAAATAGTACAATGGCCAAGTGGATCATTTATTTTATCGTATAATGATAAGAAAGTTCCGAAATAGACTAAGATAGGTGGTATTCCATAATGGAGTGTTAGAATAAGTGAACGGAAAAAAAGCAGCAAAAAAGTAAGCAATGATATCGGGCTGGCGCGAGCAAAGCAAACCGTCAGCGGCCAGCCCCCTCTTTTCGACACAGATGTACGTTTTAGGGGTTATTAGATCTTAATTTTGATAAGGCTCTTGCTTCTCACAGGAAGCTCCATTCGCTCTGATTTTTGTTGCAATAGAAAATGCATATGCTAAATGCCCAAAACTCGCGATAAATTGTCAAAAAGTGGGAGGAATCATTAGAATATCTCTCAAAACCATTTGTTCGAACTCCTTCTTCTCCTTCTTCTCCTTTTCTTCTCTTCCGCATCTATTTTATGGACGATAGTAGATATTCAATCGGTCAACAATAATTTGATAGTTGGGGTTTTTATTCGAACAAAAGCAATAAAAAGATTAAATGACTACTTTATTCGAAAACGTCAAGTAGTTAAGACAACCTTTTTGATAGGTTTGAGAATCGGTGGCACAAAAATTTTTGACCCCCCATTTTAATGATTGGATCTGAAAAAGGGGTTAATTTTATACTATGTCCTAGAATGAGAGCGTTCAAAACGCCTCCGTTGGCTCACAATCGCTAATTGATTGAAGGTAGGTCGGCTCAGTAGGTCAAATTTGTGATTTACAGACCCACGACACAAAAATGGAACTAGCAAGCTCAATACTCAATGAAATCCTTAAATTCCAACTGTACGGCAACCATATAGATCTAAGGTGTTTAGTGACACCTTTTAACCACAGATTTTTCAAAACTTTTTAAATGCAAAATCTGATCCAAAATGAAAATCACGAAATATCAAATTTTCATTTTTTTCAAAACTTTCAATTTTCTGTGCCGTAACTACCTTGGCCAGCCTCAAAACTAGCATTTTCGTATTCTCTGTGAAATTTTGGTCTAGAAAATGCATAATGTTCTCCAAAAAACTGCTGGCCTATTATGACTTTGCTCCGATTTATGTGCCCTCCTCTAGATATGCCCCATGTTATAGCATAGGGCACTTAAGGTAAGACAAAATTTTTGCACTAAAAAACTTCCTGCTCATCAGGAAACCAATATTGCTCAATTTCCTCTTATGAGCTAACTACTTTAAGCCTTACGCAGGTACTAAGCAAGAAAAATTGCTGGGTTTCAGTTTAAATTTATGAAAAATTATCCAAAGCATGAGGGCAGGTCAAGAATTAGCCCTATGCTATAACATAGGGCAAAATTGACGAAAATATTTTGGGTCTTGAATTTTGATTCCATTGGTCTAAATCGATCCTCTAACCTCAAATACACCCAAAAATATCATTTTTGTGCTTAAATTTAGATTATTTCAAAATCTCATAATTTTGAGTTTTTCCTTAGCTTGGGACAAATTTGGCCGAAAATCTTGAAAAAGTCAAATTTCAAAATACTTAAAATTTGGGCACAAAAATGATATTTTTGGGTGTATTTGAGGCTAGAGGATCGATTTAAGCCATTGGAATCAAAATTCAAGACCCACAATTTTTTGGTCAATTTTGCCCTATGTTATAGCAAAGGGCTATTTCTTGACCGGCCTTCATGCTTTGGATAATTTTTCATAAATTTAAACTGAAACCCACCATTTTGTCTTGCTTAGTACCTAAGTAGTTAGCTCATAAGTAGGAAATTGAGCAATATTAGTTTTCCTGATGAGCAGGAAGTTTTTTAGTGCAAAAATTTTTTCTTACCTTAAGTGCCCTATGCTATAACATGGGGCATATCTAGAGGAGGGCACATAAATCGGAGCAAAGTCATAATAGGCCAGCAGTTTTTTGGAGAACATGAGGCATTTTCTAGACCAAAATTTCACGGAGAGTACGAAAATGCTAGTTTTGAGGCTGGCCTAGGTAGTTACGGCACAGAAAATCAGCAATTTAGAAAAAAAGAAAAATTTGATATTTCGTGATTTTCATTTTGGATCAGATTTTGCATTTAAAAAGTTTTGAAAAATCTGTGGTTAAAAGGTGTCACTAAACACCTTAGATCTATAGGGTTGCCATACAGTTGGAATTTACGGATTTCATTGAGTATTGAGCTTGCTAGTTCCATTTTTGTGTCGTGGGTCTGAAAATCACAAATTTGACCTACTGCACCGACCTACCTTCAATCAATTAGCGATTGTGAGCCAACGGAAGCATTTTGAACGCTCCCATTCTAGGACATAGTATAAAATTAACCCCTTTTTCAGATCCAATCATAAAAATGGGGGGTCAAAAATTTTTGTGCTCAGCCGTCCAAAAATTCTCACACCTCTCAAAAAGGCTGTCTTAATAATTTTAATCCATTATGACAGCAAAAACGAATCTTCTTCTCCGGCTGGCATGGTGCTTGGTTTTTCTTTGCAGCTGCTTCATTCCTGACTCTCATTAGCAACTCGCATAGGTCCAATAGGTGCGTGGCGAAGAGGAGGAAATCAGTTTGAGTTAGAGTAAACCAAGTTGAGTTAGAGCTGTGAGTTAGAGCTCGCTGTCGCGTCCTTGGCTGGTCTTGAGTGCTCAGGATTAGTCTCGGTGGGTGGTGCGGCTGATGATCCTGAAGTAATAAGTGGCGAGAGATTGGTCTAAATCTGGTGTCCGCAGTTGAATAAGATTGCCACCATCATGGACTGTCCTTATAAAGTCAAGGAAATGCGATTACTACTAGAGGAATCTGCTGCATCCTCAGCATTTTGTTTTTGGGCGCGCATGGAAAGAGACACTGAACTGCGCACCAAAACTAAATGCAACTGTCCAAGCAGCAGATTCGGCTGATGGGTAGAACTTACACCCCATGAGTATTGCCCCCCCCACCATAATATTGACCCCCCCCCTCCCGATGAATATACCCGCCCCCATGAGTTTTGAAGGGAAATTTCGCTCTCATTTTGCTCAACAAATATTGCCCCCCATGATTTTTGTTGTTTGTTGGGCAGTAACTACTAGTTAGTCTATGCCGTGATTGTCATGCTACTAGTTAGTCTGCCTACTACGAGGAGTAGTACCAGGATACTGTTTACGGCAACCCCTTAGGCTTAGTCAATGTGCGCGAATACTGTGGCAGTACCACCCATAGTTGCTTAGGAGCCATGGTCCATACTGTGGCAGTACCACCCATAGTTGCTTAGGAGCCATGGTCCACACTGTGGCAGTACCTACTACATGGACTAACTAGTAGGTACTGCCACAGTGAAAGGAGCCTTTTAGACTTTTAGTTCTTGTGTTGGCTATGTCCTATATAGCGGTATCGACTAACTAGTAGCATGACAAACACGGTGTAGACTAACTCGGTTTAGACTCATGGGGGACAATATTTGCCGAGTACAGTTTGACCTAAAATTTGCAAAAAAAATCATGGGGGGGCAAATAATTCAAATTTAATTAAACTTGCATGGGGGACGGGTATATTCATGGGGGGCAGGTATATTCATGGGGGGGGGGTTATTCATGGGGGGGGGGTATATTCATCGGGGAAGGGGGGGGGGGGATAAAGCCATGGGGCGATAAATCATTGGGTGTAATTTATACCCAACAGCCAAAAAAAGAAAAAAAAAACATAAAAAAAAACAACACACAAAATAAGACAGCCTTTTTGATAGGTTTGAGAATTTTTGGACGGTGAGCACAAAAATTTTTGACCCCTCGATTTTTATCATTGGATCCTAAAAAAAGGGTTAAATTTTATACATAATTTGAGAATGGAGCGTTCAAATGTTCGTTGCTCACAATTGCTAATTGATTGAGGTAGGTCGGCGCAAGTAGGTCAATTTTGATTTTAGCCCACGACACAAAAATGGACTAGCAAAGTTAATAATTTATAAACCCGTAAATTCCAACTGTATGGCAACCCTATTGATCTAAGGTGTTTAGTGACACCCTTTTAACCACAGATTTTTCAAAAATTTTTAAATGCTAAATATGATTTTAAAATGAAAATTACAAAATATCAAATTTTCCTTTTTTTCTAAATTGCTGATTTTCTGTGCCGTAACTACCTAGGCCAGCCTCAAAACTAGCATTTTTGTACTCTGCGTGAAATTTTGGTCTAGAAATGCCTCATGTTCTCCAAAAAACTGCTGGCCTATTATGACTTTGGGTTTCTTGATTTATGCGCCGCCTCCTAGATATGCCCCATGTTATAGCATAGGGCACTTAAGGTAAGACAAAATTTTTGCACTAAAAAACTTCTGCTCATCAGGAAACCAATATTGCTCAATTTCCTCTTATGAGCTAACTACTTTAAGCCTTACGCAGGTACTAAGCAAGAAAAATTGCTGGGTTTCAGTTTAAATTTATGAAAAATTATCCAAAGCATGAGGGCAGGTCAAGAATTAGCCCTATGCTATAACATAGGGCAAAAATTGACGAAAAAATTTTGGGTCTTGAATTTTGATTCCATTGGTCTAAATCGATCCTCTAACCTCAAATACACCCAAAAATATCATTTTTGTGCCCAAATTTTAAGTATTTTGAAATTTGACTTTTTCAAGATTTTCGGCCAAATTTGTCCCAAGCTAAGGAAAAACTCAAAATTATGAGATTTTGAAATAATCTAAATTTAAGCACAAAAATGATATTTTTGGGTGTATTTGAGGCTAGAGGATCGATTTAGACCATTGGAATCAAAATTCAAGACACAAAATTTTTTCGCTCAATTTTGCCCTATGTTATAGCATAGGGCTAATTCTTGACCTGCCCTCAGTGCTTTGGATAATTTTTCATTTAGGAATTTTAAACTAAAACCCAGCAATTTTTCTTGCTTTATACCTGCATAAGGCTTAAATAGTTAGCTCATAAGAGGAAATTGAGCAATATTGGTTTCCTAATTAGTATGAAGTTTTTTTAGTGCAAAAATTTTGTCTTACCTTTAAGTGCCCTATGCTTATAACATGGGGCATATCTAGAGGAGGGCAGAGAAGTGGAGCAAAGTCATAATAGGCCAGCAGTCTTTTGGAGAACATTATACATTTTTGAGACCAAAATTTCACAGCAGAATACGAAAATGCTAGTTTTGAGGCTGGCCTAGGTAGTTACGGCAGAGAAAATCTGCAAGTTTTGAAAAAAATGAAAATTTGATATTTCGTGATTTTCATTTTAGATCATATTTTGCATTTAAATTTTTTTGAAAAATCTGTGGTTAAAAGGTGTCACTAAACACCTTAGATCTATATGGTTGCCGTACAGTTGGAATTTAAGGATTTCATTGAGTATTGAGCTTGCTAGTTCCATTTTTGTGTCGTGGGTCTGTAAATCACAAATTTGACCTACTGAGCCGACCTACCTTCAATCAATTAGCGATTGTGAGCCAACGGAGGCGTTTTGAACGCTCTCATTCTAGGACATAGTATAAAATTAACCCCTTTTTCAGATCCAATCATTAAAATGGGGGGTCAAAAATTTTTGTGCCACCGATTCTCAAACCTATCAAAAAGGTTGTCTTAACTACTTGACGTTTTCGAATAAAGTAGTCATTTAATCCTTTTATTGCTTTTGTTCGAATAAAAACCCCAACTATCAAATTATTGTTGACCGATTGAATATCTACTATCGTCCATAAAATAGATGCGGAAGAGAAGAAAAGGAGAAGAAGGAGAAGAAGGAGTTCGAACAAATGGTTTTGAGAGATATTCTAATGATTCCTCCACTTTTGACAATTTATCGCGAGTTTTGGGCATCTAGCATATGCATTTTCTATTGCAACAAAAATCAGAGCGAATGGAGCTTCCTGTGAGAAGCAAGAGCCTTATCATAATTAAGATCTAATAACCCCTAAAACGTACATCTGTGTCGAAAAGAGGGGCTGGCCGCTGACGGTTTGCTTTGCTCCCTCGCGCCAGCCCAATACTGCCATTGCTTACTTCTTTTGCTGCTTTTTTTCCGTTCACTTCATTCTAACACTCCATTATGGAATACCACCTATCTTAGTCTATTTCGGAACTTTCTTATCATTATACGATAAAATAAATGATCCACTTGGCCATTGTACTATTTGTACTCTTAAGGGTCCGAAGATTAACATCCATCGGAACTAGTTTTCGGCATTTCCCGGTCCCAAAGTTGAAGCTCATAACATCAACACCGCCCTGCAATATTCGTCACCGCTGAAACACGACTCTTCCTGAAACCAACCGAATTCAGTGCACGCAGACAATCGACCCCATCCGCTTGCAGGTATTTGTCACCCTGAAGCTGATGTGGAATTCGTTCGAAAAGACGCACTTCCAATCGCTGGCAGAGCGCCACAATATCTGCATTTTTCAAAAATACAAAAAATCCAATTTTTCTGAACTAGTCTGACCTGGTTCACTCGGCTGATAGCGGGCCCAGGGGAGAGCTGGATTCATACGTGCTGGCTGGGGCAGGAGGTTGCAGACGGCCGACAGGATACACTCCCCGCTGGCAGCTTGAAACATGGCTGAGAGTGCAGCCTCAAAGACCTATGGATGTTGGAAACTATTTCCTTTTGCCCCTTCTGACCTTCTCACTGGCTAGACGGAGACAATCGGGCAGGGTATTTTGCCGCCCTTCAAAGAGAATGGGGCCATTGAAGTTTTCGTTGTTGGACGTATCTCCACCAGTGAGGTACAAAATGCCCCAGACCACGGCTGCAGGCAGACAGAGATGACAAAAAGTCAGCCAGTCAGGGACTAAGAAGTGCTGGTTTGGCTGACATTTTTTACGCGATCTCAGTTTAGAAGCAATTTTTGATATTTGTTAAATAAAATTTTTGTTTTACTTTGAACTTTGAAAAGGATCAAGTGAAATGAACAAACGCGGGTAAAGCAGCAGAAGAGTGAGCTTGAGACGCATGATGTCGGGAATGATCTGAGAGCGGAAGCTTCGTTTGATAGCCGCAGGACAGTGGTTGGCAGGACTACAGACGTCTTTTGTGTTTTTTAAACTGCCGCTTTATTTATAGATCTTGCGAAGCGTGACCCATGAAGAGACGATTCGCTTCGTGTTCAAGCCTTTTACTAATATTGCTACCATGCCATGTCAGAGCTTAGGGAAACAAATAAATTGCAGCTTCGGTCTTATTTTGAAAATATAGCGCGCCCATTATAGTGCTCTCTTAGAATTATACATATATTAAAATTAAAAATAAGCATAAATTCTATATTATACAATCCATTGATTGTATAAGATTCTGTAATGTATAAAATATAAAAAACCGGCAAAACTGTTCAAAATGCAACCCTTTTTCCTGTAAATACGACCATTGAATTAAATTACCCAAATGCGCATGCGAGGAAATAACGAATGATCAAAATGAAATCTTCTATGAAGACCGAAAGACTGGTTTTTCAGCCCAGCTTCGTGGAGATTCTTGAATGCTTGTTCAAAAAGGATACCTTTATTTCTCATGGTTTCGATGGTTTACTTTTTACATCTTTTGCATTAGCTCGTTAACCTTGTCATGCTTTTACGATGTACCAAAAAATGGATTTCATAAATTGGTGTTCAAAGAAACTTTAAAATCATCTGCCAGACAATCAAACAAGAAAGCAGTAATGACGTTTCCATAGACTTGGATCTGAATATGGAGAAGGGATGGGAGCTTCGTTGCTTTCACAGAGGAATACTTGTGGACAGTAAGCGTTGACCTGCTTCTGTCTCTTCAGGCAGATTGTAGACTGGAAGCGGCAACAGGCCTCCCCTCGTCTCAAAACACCTCCTTTCTTCAATTATTCCGTGAAAAGTTTTTATGACAAACTCTCAGTAACTTGAAAGAATCCGGCGTATTTTTGGCAAAAAGAGCTACAAGAACGCTATGTAAAAGATAGGCGAGAGAAAAAGCTAAGCTTGCAGGTAAGTTTATTGCCGCAACGTGATACATCCCTTGAAGCAATTTCTGCAGTTGCAGGACTTGACGATAGCAAAGCCCATGCAAGACATAAGCAGTAAAGATTGCACATTGTGGGTCTAATGCTGGCGAACATGCCAAGGATTATGATGGAAGAAAAGACAACAAATAAAGCATTTTTGCATGATAAAGAAGTGAATCGCTGGAATTTTTCAGAGATAAAGACTGATTTGCATTTGAAATGGCTAACTGACTAATTTTGCCGTATTCATTTTCCTTCGCCAAACCCAATCAACCATACATATCATAACTTACAAACATAAGTACCGAGCTGGGCACAATTTATTCTCAAGGGAATTACGGCTTTTATTTTTCAGTATTTTTGTTCTAACAGGGCTCAGACCATGTTGCAGGAAAGATAAATAAATAATTTTTAATTGAGACATACAAAAAACAATGATTTTTTATTAACAATTGACCAAAATAAATGTAATCCAAAAATTTAAAATACTTAACAGAGCACTTGGTGCTGGCTGCTTTTCAGTTCAATTTTTATTAGGTCTTTTTCAGTCAATTTTCAGTGAATAGTTATTCTAATTTTGCATATCTTAATTAAAAATTTTGGAACAATAATACTGAAAAAGCCGTAATTCCCGTGTGAATAAATTATGCCAGCATGGTACTTATTATCAAAGAATTGCCAAAAGTAAATTTTTCATTTTATATAGTTCAAAAATTTAGCAAATATTATCAATTTTTTCAAAATATTATTTTTAGAATATGATTATGATGACTCGAGGTTAAGGATTATAGTAGATGCGCACAACTTGTTTAAAATTTTGTCCTAAAAAATCGAGAAGCAAAAAAATGAGATATTTAAGTTAAGAAATTATATTTACATTTTCTATCTGAGAGGTAAAAATTTATTGTCCTTCTGTGATTTCGTGGGGGGAACTTCGCTTGCATTCTCCCAATATCCACCGCTGGTTTCGGGAGTCCAAATGATGAAATTTCCCAGAGGTAATTGTTTCGTATCCTGAGCCTATCTTGAAGTTGACACTGCCTTTCATCATGCATGTCTTGGTAACTTGTTTTTCTGGATAGTAACGAAGGATCAAACAAAATGAACTGTCATTCCAAATCGTAATGACGTTTCTGCATCATATAATGCGATAATTAAATCTCTTTTCGCATCATCTGCACTTCTTCTTTTGCCCAGGAAGCTAGAGCTACTTTCCTTATCGAGGCTGGCCCTTTTTTCCCCAAGCCCTCATAGCCCAATCGAGCCCTCCGGAGGGTCACTGCAGATGCCATGGATGGAGGATTGCGTGACTGAGCTTGAATGGCTCTGAAATATCCTCTGTGCCTCTGTGCGCTTTAGTCCCATTGAGACTTCAGACGAGTCTTTGAGCATCAGAAAGCGACAGAGGAGAGCGGCACGAAGAAACTAAAATGAACTGGACTCTGCTGCTGATGTTGGGAGTGCTGTTGAGTGTGGTCGTGAAAGAGGCCACGGCGACCGCCGCCATTGAGCCTCGTTTGTGCTTTCCAATTCTTCTAGCCCTACCGTGGGGGGGAGGGTTTATCCGCGAATGATTTCAAACAGTTATAACTCAAGATCTACTCACTATTTTATCACAAACATTTATCAGCAGATGTCACTAAGCGTCTACTATATTGTGTTAAATTTTTGTGCAAAACGGATTTCAACTCCCCCCTTTACTGCTTCACCGGTCATTTTTGCAACATGAATCAATATAAAGTTAGTTCATTGTACTGGGCAAGTATTTTGCAGCAAAATGTTTTGTTTTTCAGTTTTAAAGGTTTTAGCAAATTTTTATCATCTAAAGTCATTCATTTAATGCCTAGTTGTTTCCATGACCACTAACAAATCTATATTTTTTCTTCTTATAAATCAATATTTATCTTCAGTTTAATCAAAATCTATTTTTTGCTAAAATGTTCTCCAAAACATTGACTCATGTTACAAAAATTAAAAATGAAACCATGAGTTCTAATCTGTTTTTCGCACAAAAATTTAACAAAACACAGTCGACACTTAGCGGCATCTACTGATAAATTTTTGCGATTTAATATTGAGAATAGGCCTTGGGTTATAACGATTTGAAATCATTCGCGGATAAACCCTCCCCCCAACGGTGCTCATCTTCAGCCAACAATTACTCCATCTCAGCTACAGCGGTCTCAAGCTGCTACAGCAGAATACCACTTTTGCCGAAGCCTGGCATCGCTTGAGAAAATCAAATTGAAAGAGAAGCCAGCCCTCCTTGAAGAGAAGGGCACTGGGTCTTGTAGCAGGGCTGCCGTGGCTGGGGAAGCGAGCTGCGGGCGTGGAGCTGTCTGCTGAACGAAAGGTAGAGCTTCTCCGCCTCATTCGCCAGGCAAATTAGTCTGTCTATCCCTTACTGCGGTCAATTCATAGTGTGTTTACAGGCAATGGGCATCAACTACGGCATCCTGGTGGACGATCGTTTTCCCTTTTCTATCTTTCTGTCTTTCCCTTTTGAAACAGGGCAAATTTTTCAGGTTCTAGGGCACTAAAATGAATACGGCCAATAGAATAGAGATTACAAGAGCCCTCTTTATAAATCCCAGGCATAAAAAATGAAATTTCAAATTTTCCTTTTACGACCCTTTTGACCATCCAAGACGCATATAATGGCTCTTAAGACGCATTGCATTGTAAAATACTGTGATCATGATGTCCATAATTGCGCAAAATTGAGTTATCTAAGGAACAAAAAAGCACTGAAGTTGCAAAAGGCTGTTAATTTATTTGGAATAGTTTCATATTTGGAATAATTTATTTGTAATAGTTTCCAGGAATCATGGTACGTCACAATTTCGACTAAACTTTCAAAAGTAACTCACAGTGAGCTGAAACACCTTTGCATAAGTTTTAGAAATTTAGATTGTGAGTAGCATACAGAGACTATGTCAGTAGCCTGTGGGCATGCGACCTTTGTCACTGCCTGGTTACTCCAAGACCTTTGCTAGGATAACTTTGCTCGATTGGCCCCAAGGGTAAGGGTGGCCATCCATGAATGAAGGTGTAGAAATTGTGACAGCAAGACCAGCAAGATGGGGCTGTGAGGCTTCTGGCATCTCAGGGAGCAGCCAGAGCTTGGAGAGCAGCCAGCCTGCCCGGGGCCCCGGAAACCCCGCCGCCCGGGTGCGGCCCCAGATCCTGCCAGGAACAATCCTCCCCACCGGGGTCCCAGCCCCCGCCGCCCCCACAACCGCCCGCCCGTGGTACAGCTGGTCCAGGCCGATTGCTCCGTGGAAGATGTTCTGTAGACCACTATCTCCTCCTCCTCCTCACCTCAGCAGAAGCAAAAGAGCAGGGATACGCCGCCGGTAAGGCCGAAGATGCGCTCCAGATCCGGCGGCGTGAAGGACCTCCGTAGCCCAGGATGGAGTCACGGAAGCCCGGCGCATAGGCCTCCACATCTCCGAACACTGCCAAGGGCTGTTTCTGCTTTTTCCACTTAGAAGGAATGTGATAAAAGATTGCCTCTCTGGGCATGGGCCTCCCTGGCCTCCGGGGTCCAGGGGCCGTCGGCCAGAGTGTAGGGCGTCATCTGCGTGAACAGCAACGCCACATGGCAGCTGGGGGCCGGGCCAGACTGTCGTCCACCGACGACGGAATGGTCATCTCATTATGGGCCTGGTAAAAATGGGGTCGGCTAGAGAGGTCAGGGAAGACTTTGAGGGGACCTTCGGGAGACACGGCCTTGCAGAGCATCCGCGTATGCCTCGTGTAGAAGGCTGGAGCCTTCGCAGTTCAGTGTTGCCGTTTTTTTCAAAAATTATACATACATTCACATTACAATACAGGGGTCCCAAAAAATATACATACATTCACATTAGAATATGGTATAAGTCCCGTTATACATACAATATTATGGGTTATACAATATGGGATATTGTATTATTGTCTATTATACATTGAGAATAACCATTTTTTTACGCTAAACAGCGAACAGCACAGAGAAGCTGGAGCCTTTGCTGCATCTCTGCAATCTATGCATTGGTTGCATGGCGAACAGCACAGAGAAGCTGGAGCCTTTGCTGCACCTTTGCAATCTATGCATTGGTTGCATGGTGAACAGCACAGAGTAAGCTGGAGCCTTTGCTGCACCTCTGCAATCTATGCATTGGTTGCATGGCGAACAGCACAGAGAAGCTGGAGCCTTTGCTGCACCTTTGCAATCTATGCATTGGTTGCATGGTGAACAGCACAGAGTAAGCTGGAGCCTTTGCTGCACCTCTGCAATCTATGCATTGGTTGCATGGCGAACAGCACAGAGAAGCTGAAGCCTTTGCTGCACCTCTGCAATCTATGCGGCGTAACGCCGAAATGGCGTAACGCCGAAATGGCGTAACGCCGAATCGGCGTAACGCCAAATCGGCATAACGCCAACAGCACAGAGAAGCTGGAGCCTTTGCTGCACC
Source organism: Ptycholaimellus sp. GST1_10 (assembly GCA_030248095.1). Classification (NCBI taxonomy): domain Eukaryota; kingdom Metazoa; phylum Nematoda; class Chromadorea; order Chromadorida; family Chromadoridae; genus Ptycholaimellus; species Ptycholaimellus sp. GST1_10. The sequence continues at coordinate 24,942 of JASANA010001267.1, forward strand.
TCTGCAATCTATGCATTGGTTGCATGGCGAACAGCACAGAGAAGCTGGAGCCTTTGCTGCACCTCTGCAATCTATGCATTGGTTGCATGGCGAACAGCACAGAGAAGCTGGAGCCTTTGCTGCACCTCTGTAATCTATGCATTGGTTGCATGGCGAACAGCACAGAGTAAGCTGGAGCCTTTGCTGCACCTCTGCAATCTATGCATTGGTTGCATGGCGAACAGCACAGAGAAGCTGGAGCCTTTGCTGCACCTTTGCAATCTATGCATTGGTTGCATGGCGAACAGCACAGAGAAGCTGAAGCCTTTGCTGCACCTCTACAATCTATGCGGCGTAACGCCGAAATGGCGTAACGCCTAAACGGCGTAACGCCGAAATGGCGTAACGCCGAATCGGCGTAACGCCAAATCGGCGTAACGCCAAATCGGCGTAACGCCGAATCGGCGTAACGCCATTTCGGCATAACGCCAACAGCACAGAGAAGCTGGAGCCTTTGCTGCACCTCTGCAATCTATGCATTGGTTGCATGGCGAACAGCAAAGAGAAGCTGGAGCCTTTGCTGCACCTCTGCAATCTATGCATTGGTTGCATGGCGAACAGCACAGAGAAGCTGGAGCCTTTGCTGCACCTCTGCAATCTATGCATTGGTTGCATGGCGAACAGCACAGAGAAGCTGGAGCCTTTGCTGCACCTTTGCAATCTATGCATTGGTTGCATGGCGAACAGCACAGAGAAGCTGGAGCCTTTGCTGCACCTCTGCAATCTATGCATTGGTTGCATGGCGAACAGCACAGAGTAAGCTGGAGCCTTTGCTGCACCTCTGCAATCTATGCATTGGTTGCATGGCGAACGGCACAGAGAAGCTGGAGCCTTTGTTGCACCTCTGCAATCTATGCTTTGGTTGCATGGCGAACGCCAAATCGGCGTAACGCCGTCGGCCGCTACGCCATTCGGCCATAACGCCCAGCACAGAGAAGCTGGAGCCTTTGCTGCACCTCTGCAATCTATGCATTGGTTGCATGGCGAACAGCACAGAGAAGCTGGAGCCTTTGCTGCACCTCTGCAATCTATGCATTGGTTGCATGGCGAACAGCACAGAGAAGCTGGAGCCTTTGCTGCACCTCTGCAATCTATGCATTGGTTGCATGGCGAACAGCACAGAGAAGCTGGAGCCTTTGCTGCACCTTTGCAATCTATGCATTGGTTGCATGGCGAACAGCACAGAGAAGCTGAAGCCTTTGCTGCACCTCTACAATCTATGCGGCGTAACGCCGAAATGGCGTAACGCCTAAACGGCGTAACGCCGAAATGGCGTAACCCAATCGGCACGCCTCGGCACGCCATCGGCCGAATCGCCCCATCCAACCCAACAACAAGGCGTAACGCCATTGGCGTACGCCAAATAGGCTAACGCCAAGACATTGCATAACGCCAACAGCACAGAGAAGCTGGAGCCTTTGCTGCACCTCTGCAATCTATGCATTGGTTGCATGGCGAACAGCACAGAGAAGCTGGAGCCTTTGCTGCACCTCTGCAATCTATGCATTGGTTGCATGGCGAACAGCACAGAGAAGCTGGAGCCTTTGCTGCACCTCTGCAATCTATGCATTGGTTGCATGGCGAACAGCACAGAGAAGCTGGAGCCTTTGCTGCACCTCTGCAATCTATGCATTGGTTGCATGGCGAACAGCACAGAGAAGCTGAAGCCTTTGCTGCACCTCTGCTCTCTGCAGCCATGGCGTAACGCCGAAATGGCGTAACGCCGAATCGGCGTAACGCCAAATCGGCATAACGCCAACAGCACAGAGAAGCTGGAGCCTTTGCTGCACCTCTGCAATCTATGCATTGGTTGCATGGCGAACAGCACAGAGAAGCTGGAGCCTTTGCTGCACCTCTGCAATCTATGCATTGGTTGCATGGCGAACAGCACAGAGAAGCTGGAGCCTTTGCTGCACCTCTGTAATCTATGCATTGGTTGCATGGCGAACAGCACAGAGAAGCTGGATCCTTAGATGAAACTCTGATATCTATGCTTTGTTTGCATGGCGAACAGCACAGAGAAGCTGGAGCCTTTGCTGCACCTTTGCAATCTATGCATTGGTTGCATGGCGAACAGCACAGAGAAGCTGAAGCCTTTGCTGCACCTCTGAACACTCTCTGCGGCGTAACTCCGAAATGGACGTAGACGCCTAAACGGCGCAACGCCGAACTGTGCGTAACGCCGAATCGGCATAACGCCAAATCGGCCGTAACGCGAATCGGCGTAACGCCATTGGTCTGCATAAGGCCAACAGCACAGAGAAGCTGGAGCCTTTGCTGCACCTCTGCAATCTATGCATTGGTTGCATGGCGAACAGCACAGAGAAGCTGGAGCCTTTGCTGCACCTCTGCAATCTATGCATTGGTTGCATGGCGAACAGCACAGAGTAAGCTGGAGCCTTTGCTGCACCTCTGCAATCTATGCATTGGTTGCATGGCGAACAGCACAGAGAAGCTGGAGCCTTTGCTGCACCTCTGCAATCTATGCATTGGTTGCATGGCGAACAGCACAGAGAAGCTGAAGCCTTTGCTGCACCTCTACAATCTATGCGGCGTAACGCCGAAATGGCGTAACGCCTAAACGGCGTAACGCCGAAATGGCGTAACGCCTAATCTGCGTAACGCCAAATCGGCGTAACGCCGAATCTGCGTAACGCCGAATCGGCGTAACGCCATTTCGGCATAACGCCAACAGCACAGAGAAGCTGGAGCCTTTGCTGCACCTCTGCAATCTATGCATTGGTTGCATGGCGAACAGCACAGAGAAGCTGAAGCCTTTGCTGCACCTCTGCAATCTATGCATTGGTTGCATGGCGAACAGCACAGAGTAAGCTGGAGCCTTTGCTGCACCTCTGCAATCTCTGCATTGGTTGCATGGCGAACAGCACAGAGAAGCTGGAGCCTTTGCTGCACCTCTGCAATCTATGCATTGGTTGCATGGCGAACAGCACAGAGAAGCTGGAGCCTTTGCTGCACCTCTGCAATCTATGCATTGGTTGCATGGCGAACAGCACAGAGAAGCTGGAGCCTTTGCTGCACCTCTGCAATCTATGCATTGGTTGCATGGCGAACAGCACAGAGAAGATGGAGCCTTTGCTGCTCTCTCTGCAATCTATGCATTGGTTGCATGGCGAACAGCACAGAGAAGCTGGAGCCTTTGCTGCACCTCTGCAATCTATGCATTGGTTGCATGGCGAACAGCACAGAGTAAGCTGGAGCCTTTGCTGCACCTCTGCAATCTATGCATTGGTTGCATGGCGAACAGCACAGAGAAGCTGGAGCCTTTGCTGCACCTCTGCAATCTATGCATTGGTTGCATGGCGGACAGCACAGAGAAGCTGGAGCCTTTGCTGCACCTCTGCAATCTATGCATTGGTTGCATGGCGAACAGCACAGAGAAGCTGGAGCCTTTGCTGCACCTCTGCAATCTATGCATTGGCAACGCCAAAATCGCAACGCCAAATGCAACGCCAAACGCACGCCACCCCTTGCATGGCGAACAGCACAGAGAAGCTGGAGCCTTTGCTGCACCTCTGCAATCTATGCATTGGTTGCATGGCGAACAGCACAGAGAAGCTGGAGCCTTTGCTGCACCTTTGCAATCTATGCATTGGTTGCATGGCGAACAGCACAGAGAAGCTGGAGCCTTTGCTGCACCTCTACAATCTATGCGCTACGCCAATTGGTTGCATGGCGAACGCCGACAGAGAAGCCGAATCGGCGTACGCCTAAATTTGCGTAACGCCAACTCTGCGTACGCCAATCTATGCCATTCGGTTGCATCGCCAACAGCACAGAGAAGCTGGAGCCTTTGCTGCACCTCTGCAATCTATGCATTGGTTGCATGGCGAACAGCACAGAGAAGCTGCAGCCTTTGCTGCACCTCTGCAATCTATGCATTGGTTGCATGGCGAACAGCACAGATAAGCTGGAGCCTTTGCTGCACGTCTGCAATCTTTTCATTGGTTGCATGGCGAACAGCACAGAGAAGCTGGAGCCTTATGCTGCACCTGTGGTACTCATTCATTGGCGGCATGGCGAACAGCACAGAGAAGCTGGAGCCTTTGCTGCACCTTTGCAATCTATGCATTGGTTGGATGAGGCGAACAGCACAGAGAAGCTGAAGCCT
>JASANA010001269.1:0-28941 GCA_030248095.1 Ptycholaimellus sp. GST1_10
GCCACAACCTGGTGTTTGGTTCAAATTCCATTTATGGATAGACCTGCGTCGAGCCGCCTGGGCTTTAGGTCAAACACTGGGCTTGGATGGACTTAAGTCTAGCCACCTTGCGTTTGACTTAAATTCTGGGATAGGATAGACCTGCGTCGAGCCACCTGGAATTTGTATTGAACATGAGATTGGGTCAGACTTGGTTCAATTCCTTGGGTTTGGATTAAATTCTGGGTTGGGAGGGACGTTTGGCCACAACCTGGTGTTTGGTTCAAATTCCATTTATGGATAGACCTGCGTCGAGCCGCCTGGGCTTTAGGTCAAACATTGGGCTTGGATGGACTTAAGTCTAGCCACCTTGCGTTTGACTTAAATTCTGGGATAGGATAGACCTGCGTCGAGCCACCTGGAATTTGTATTGAACATGAGATTGGGTCAGACTTGGTTCAATTCCTTGGGTTTGGATTAAATTCTGGGTTGGGAGGGACGTTTGGCCACAACCTGGTGTTTGGTTCAAATTCCATTTATGGATAGACCTGCGTCGAGCCGCCTGGGCTTTAGGTCAAACACTGGGCTTGGATGGACTTAAGTCTAGCCACCTTGCGTTTGACTTAAATTCTGGGATAGGATAGACCTGCGTCGAGCCACCTGGAATTTGTACTGAACATGAGATTGGGTCAGACTTGGTTCGATTCCTTGGATTTGGATTGGCTTGGATGGACTTAAGTCTAGCCACCTCGCGTTTGACTTAAATTCTGGGATAGGATAGACCTGCGTCGAGCCACCTGGAATTTGTACTGAACATGAGATTGGGTCAGACTTGGTTCGATTCCTTGAATTTGGATTAAATATCTGGGTTGGGAGGGACGTTTGGCCACAACCTTGTGTTTGGTTCAAATTCCATTTATGGATAGACCTGCATCGAGCCGCCTGGGCTTTAGGGCAAACACTGGGCTTGGATGGACTTAAGTCTAGCCACCTTGCTTTTGACTTAAATTCTGGGATATGATAGATCTGCGTCGAGCCACCTGGAATTTGTATTAAACATGAGATTGGGTCAGACTTGGTTCATTTCCTTGGGTTTGGATTAAATTCTGGGTTGGGAGGGACGTTTGGCCACAACCTTGTGTTTGGTTCAAATTCCATTTATGGATAGACTGTGTTGAGCCACCTGGAATTTGTATTGAACATGAGATTGAGTCGGACTTGGTTCAATTCCTTGGGTTTGGATTAAACTCTGGGTTGGGAGGGACGTTTGGCCACACCTTGTGTTTGGTTCAAATTCCATTTATGGATAGACCTGCGTCGAGCCGCCTGGGCTTTAGGTCAAACTGGGCTTGGATAGACTTAAGTCTAGCCACCTCGCGTTTGACTTAAACTCTGGGATAGGATAGACCTGCATCGAGCCACCTGGAATTTGTATTGAACATGAAATTTGGTCAGACTTTGTTCAATTCCTTGGGTTTGGATTAAATTCTGGGTTGGAAGGGACGTTTGGCCACAACCTTGTGTTTGGTTCAAATTCCATTTATGGATAGACCTGCATCAAGCCGCCTGGGCTTTAGGTCAAACTCTGGGCTTGGATAGATAAGTCTAGCCACCTTGCGTTTGACTTAAATTCTGGGATAGGATAGACCTGCGTCGAGCCACCTGGAATTTGTATTAAACATGAGATTTTGTCAGACTTGGTTCAATTCCTTGGGTTTGTATTAAATTCTGGGTTGGAAGGGACGTTTGGCCACAACCTTGTGTTTGGTTCAAATTCCATTTATGGATAGACCTGCGTCGAGCCGCCTGGGCTTTAGGTCAAACACTGGGCTTGGATAGACTTAAGTCTAGCCAACTTGCGTTTGACTTAAATTCTGGGATAGGATATACCTGCGTCGAGCCACCTGGAATTTGTATTGAACATGAGATTGGGTCAGACTTGGTTCATTTCCTTGGGTTTGGATTAAATTCTGGGTTGGGAGGGACGTTTGGCCACAACCTTGTGTTTGGTTCAAATTCCATTTATGGATAGACCTGTGTCGAGCCGCCTGGGCTTTAGGTCAAACACTGGGCTTGGATGGACTTAAGTCTAGCCACCTTGTATTTGACTTAAATTCTGGGATAGGATAGACCTGTGTCGAGCCACCTGGAATTTGTATTGAACATGAGATTGTGTCAGACTTGGTTCATTTCCTTGGGTTTGGATTAAATTCTGGGTTGGGAGGGACGTTTGGCCACAACCTTGTGTTTGGTTCAAATTCCATTTATGGATAGACCTGTGTCGAGCCGCCTGGGCTTTAGGTCAAACACTGGGCTTGGATGGACTTAAGTCTAGCCACCTTGTATTTGACTTAAATTCTGGGATAGGATAGACCTGCGTCGAGCCACCTGGAATTTGTATTGAACATGAGATTGGGTCAGACTTGGTTCATTTCCTTGGGTTTGGATTGGCTTGGATGGACTTAAGTCTAGCCACCTTGCGTTTGACTTAAATTCTGGGATAGGATAGACCTGCGTCGAGCCACCTGGAATTTGTACTGAACATGAGATTGGGTCAGACTTGGTTCGATTGCTTGGATTTGGATTAAATTCTGGGTTGGGAGGGACGTTTGGCCACAACCTTGTGTTTGGTTCAAATTCCATTTATGGATAGACCTGCGTCGAGCCGCCTGGGCTTTAGGTCAAACTCTGGGCTTGGATAGACTTAAGTCTAGCCACCTTGCGTTTGACTCAAATTCTGGGATAGGATAGACCTGCGTCGAGCCACCTGGAATTTGTATTGAACATGAGATTGGGTCAGACTTGGTTCGATTCCTTGGATTTGGATTAAATTCTGGGTTGGGAGGGACGTTTGGCCACAACCTTGTGTTTGGTTCAAATTCCATTTATGGATAGACCTGCGTCGAGCCGCCTGGGCTTTAGGTCAAACACTGGGCTTGGATGGACTTAAGTCTAGCCACCTTGCGTTTGACTTAAATTCTGGGATAGGATAGACCTGCGTCGAGCCACCTGGAATTTGTATTGAACATGAGATTGGGTCAGACTTAGTTCATTTCCTTGGGTTTGGATTAAATTCTGGGTTCGGAGGGACGTTTGGTCCTCCTTTTGCCAAAATTGCCGCCTGCTTATGAATGCGCAGTGTAATTTTTAGATGAAATTTCTGCTCAAAATGGTTTCTCTGTTCAAATCAAAATGTATCACGATTGCTTTGCATCTTGTCTATATCTGTTTGATGGTTGAAAATTCATAAGCTTCGCATGCTGTAGGCATTTAAGTCTTGTCTAGATCTTGGCCATGTGGAAAACATATTTATTTGCCACGTGAACAAGACTACGAGTTTGCCACATGAACAAGACTACGAGTTTGCAACATGCAACAAGGCTTCTGGACAATGAAATTTTAGATAGGGAAAATCCAACTTTGGTGTCTCTCTCTCGTCTTCAAGAATTTTGTGATCTGGAGCACACTGAGAGCTTTCGATTGATGTATATAGAATTCAAGAATCCTAGAATTCAACCTACCAGTCTTCCAATCAATTCGGTCACACGCAACCATGCAAAAACTCGATCACCCATTCATAACTAGGGCGCTGTCGCGCCCTAGGAATTCACTCAACAAATCAATAGTTCAAAATTTGAGCATTTTTTTATTTATATTTGAGACGGGATTTCTTTGGCTCAGTAAAAGCTTTTGAGCTCATAATTTAACACAATTTGGCTCTAGGGGTGATTTATTTACATACCTTTTTTTACTCTCTAGGAGCTTCCTGTGTTAAGGAACAGCCTCCAAAGTTCATCCATCCTTAACCAATCCTCTGGTTCCGCAGCACAGTCTGGCTGGACTGGCCATAAAGCACAGACATGGCTAAAAGGTGGATGTACATTGAAGGCTATTTCTCAACACAGGAAGCCCCAAGAGAGTAAACAAGTATATGGCGCAAAGCGCAATAGGTGACCGCGGAGCGCTTACACCTCCACATGTAGTAAAATCCAAAAATTAAGGAAAAATTATGATGTGAAAGTGATCATTGCATCTCAAAAAGAAAATTCTGTGGTTTCTCAACCATTTTCAAAAGTAAGCACAGATTTGGAATCGTTATAACGACTTGTGAACAAAAAAACTCAATTCTTCTGTGCAATTATCAGCCGTTCAGCTGCTATTTATTATTGATGCTATTGTCATGCGTGAAAGTTTGTCACTCAAGAGGGCAAGTCTGTGGTTTCTAAACAATTTTCAAAAGTAAGCACAGATTTGGAATCGTTATATACGACTTGTGAACAAAAAAACTCAAGTCTTCTGTGCAATTATCAGCCGTTCAGCTGCTATTTATTATTGATGCTATTGTCATGCATGAAAGTTTGTCACTCAAGAGGGCAAGTCTGTGGTTTCTAAACAATTTTCAAAAGTAAGCACAGATTTGGAATCGTTATATACGACTTGTGAACAAAAAAACTCAAGTCTTTTGTACAATTCTCAAGATTACAGGAGCTACAGTGCAAAAACTGTATATTGCAATTTTCAAGCCTTTCTACCCAAATAAGTAATGTTTCAAATGCTCGGAAACCGGGTCTACCCCTCCAGATCTTCCTAAAACTGCATTACCTTTCAGGAAAAAAAAAGTTTGTCCCAATCCGTTGAGAATTCGCCCGTTCCCAGCATTTCCAGATACATATATATATATATATATATATATATATATCTTATTATATACGGGTGATGCTATTTTCGGGATGGCCTTGGCGCCGTATGGTTTCTAATCAAATCGTGGCACATGATAGCTTTTTGGATAGATCTCAGTGAGTTCTTTAACATATGTAGGGAAGTCCTCGCCATTTTTCCATTGAAAAAAAATGTGATTGAAAACGTTCTCAATTTTGGTCATTTTTCACTTTGAAACTTGCTTGCTCATCCAATTTTTGACTTTTTTTGTCGGACTTTTTTTTAAATTCAAGGCAAAATAATTCTGTTTAGGACCTTTCATTTACTTTTTCAACTTTTCAAAATTATTTTATTTCAAAATCGCATTGAGTGAAGTCAATTTTCGCGATTTGAGCTCTACTCAGGGTGCTGATGTTGCAAGGCATTGATTAGTAAGGATGGCTGCAGTAGTTAGAGTAAAGCAGCACTGATTGCTTTGAAAGCGTTCGTATGCATTGCTGGGCAGCGAACAGAAGCTCATCGATTATTGATGTGTACTCTGCTGAACTAAAGTTAAATACTTGATGGTTTTGAACAATATTTTTAAGTAATCTTTGTTATGTGTAGCAATAATGTATAGCAATAAAAATAAATAAATGATAAGGGTGGAAAGAATAGGAAAAATTAAAGAAATGAGAAGGGTGGCCGCGCGAAGCGCGGCCACTGACCCATATTACTAGTATATATATATATACGTATCAGGACAAAAGTTTAGTAACCTCTATAGACCGCGGAGCGGCCCTTCGGGCCGCTCCGCGGTCAAAAATAGGTATGTAAATTAATCGGCTGATGACCAGGATCCCCCCCAATGGTTCTACCCCCCCTCAAAGTTTTACCCCCCCCCCTCAAAGTTTTACCCCCCCCTGTGAAGTATTCCCCCACGTAAGTATCCCCCCCCCCCCAAAATCTGTAATCAATGTACGTATGCTCACGCTTTAAAGGTGTTTTTAGGTGTTTTGGCACTTGGGGGGGGGGGGGATCCTGGTCATCGATTTTGATGACCATTATCCCCCCCCCCCAAATGCCAAAATCATTTGATTGATGACCAGAATCCCCCCACCAAGTGGCATTTGGGGGGGGGATAGTGGTCACCAAGTCACTCTACTATTCCGATTTGTATCTTGCGCTTAGTCACACCCATTGCATAGTAGGTAACCTTTAAAATACAAGGCAAATTTGGGGGGGGGCAAAACTCTTGGGGGGGGGGGGGGGTAAAACTCTTGGTTGGCCCAAAAGTGGCTTGGTTGGCCGGTAAAACCATTGGGGGGGATCCTGGTCATCAGCCAATCAATCACCCCTAGAGCCAAATTGTGATAAATTATGAGCTCAAAAGCTTTTACTGGGCCAAAGAAATCCCGTCTCAAATATAATTGCCAAAGAAATCCCGTCTCAATTTATACACAAACTAAACACGATTGGACCTACTTTCATTAAAAATTTTAAGTCTCTAGTTTTAATGGGCCTGAGATATTGTGTATCACATTTTGTCAACTTTTGGAAGACGCACCCGTTATGCTGGGGGTAATCGAATTTTTGGGAGAAAAGAGCTTTGTTTTGGCTTGCCGATAGTACCAGTTATTTCTTCCACTTTTAACATAAAACAGCAAAACATTTGCTTGAAGCAGGGATTGAACCAAATCCGAATCCGAAATAAGCAATGATCCGAAACAAGCACTTAAGCCTATTATTGACTATTGAGCAACATATCATAACATTGTTTTAGTGATTTTCTTTACAGTTATGCAGTTTCCCTACGTTTTCTCGCGAGTTATGGTCAATTTGATGATGCTCTTTAAAAGTGAAAAGAATAAAAACGATTGAATTTTTCCATGAGGAGCAGGTCCCTTATCAAATTCAAGATCTAGCAATAACCCTCAAAAGATACACCTGGGTCGAAAAGAGGGGCTAGGCGCTGACGATTAGTTATGCTCCCTCGTGCAATTACAAATCGATCGGCCAAGAGTTAAGCGTTCAATCGGCCAATAAAGAGATAATTGTCTCTAATTGATAAACCATAATGGAAGTTGGGCATGCGGCTAGTATCGGGTTTAGTATCGGCAACCCTGCCGAACATGTTATTCACATTAAATGTTGCCTAAAGAGGAAAATATATCGTTAAATTGTTTGATTGCTTCTAGAGAAAGCATTTTAAATTTCTCTCCTGTTATTATCGTCTCATCTTGAAACTGTAAGTTAAACTGGTGTTTGAATTGAATAAAATTCTAAGCAAAATTTTAGATTACCGAGTGCATGAGCATATAAACTGCCCAGAACCTGCGAACATTTTAACTCATTTTTTGGAAGACATAAAGCCTAAACATATGAAGAATATTTAGAAGAAAAATATTAGCGTCCTTGGTTGAACGCTAGCCAATGCTTCAGGGCCTCTCCTCCCATGCCCAACTGCCTACGGATCTCTGAATGCACTGCCGCCGCGCAAAAACCTCACAATCAGACGTACACAGGTTTAGGGAAATTTTATGAATAAAAAATTTTGTGACAAAGTTGTGAAATTGCGGCCGACATTCACGAAATATCAGTTTCACGCAGCGTCAATTTCTGTAAAAAATTGTGAGAAACCGAAAGCCTTGTTTGCAAGCCTCGGGAAGGCGCTGCCTAGGCTGAGCTTCGGTCAAGCACTTTCGCTTTTTCCTAGCGCAAAGATTTGCACAGGCGTCTGCCGGCAGGTGATGATGGGCTCTTATCCCGCTCCAGTGGCCCAGTTGTTGACGACGCGCCCCCTCTTCACCGCCTCACCCAACCCACCTCCAGCCCAATCTACCTCCTCCCTCCTCCTCCTCCCTCCACCTCCCCTACCCTCATCCGGCCACGCCAACTTGCAAACACCCGCTCACGCTCATCAAACACCACGCACACACACACTCCTTCTTCACACCAGCCACTTGAGGTATCGCCTCCCCCCTCCCCCAATAGATTGCTGCTGGTGAAGTAGCCGGGTCTCGTCTGCCCGCGCGGATGTGAAGGGGGCCTCGGCGACCCCGTGCCTGACTCCACGCCCCCCACCACTTCACCGAGCAACCCCCCTTTTTCTATTCCTCCCCCTCTCCTCTCCTACCCTACTCTCCTCCCCTCCTCCCCTCCTCCCCTCCACCCCTGGGCGAAGAAGAGGCGACCCAGAAGGAGGTGAGGGGCGACGTACGGTAGGCGGAGGGCGGCGCTGGGTTTTTGCGCGGAAAGGAGGAGAGGCGTGGCTTTGGTTAGTGGGTTAAAAGCCTGCCTGGGGTGCCCCTGCCTATAAAAGGCCCACCACGGGGCCCAGATACTCACCACTTACTCACTCGCAGCAGGCTTCGTGGGCAGGCAGGAGGGCATTGAGGTGGGAAGGAGCAGAGGTTGGGTTGGCAGGGAGCCCGCAGTGCCCAAGCACCTGGTGGTGAGCAAGGTCGTCGTTGAGCAGCAGTCCAGAGAAGATGAAGACCAGAGAAGCCAGCGCCATCCTTCGCCTCATCGCCGCCTTCTTCGCCAGCGTTAGATTTACACTCTTTTCACTGCTTTTGGAATTTGAGTGAGACCTTTTGAAATTGATCGTTTTTATTGCTGCATCTACGAACCAGATCTGACCAGAATTTATCATCCGTTTAAGCCATGATGCAAAGTATTCATATCGAATACACCTTCGGCCTATATGATATTTCAAAAATTTTGCATAACTCCATATGCAAGGTTTTTTGATGATGCCATTACTGCATTCGAAATTATTCCCTATGCCTGGATGTTGGGAAACTAAGAAGAATGGAGTGTATTTCTCTTGCTTTTTCAATCCATTTGTTCTTTGCTTAGTATCTTTATGGAAATGAAGCATTTAATTGACGTAGCTGAGGGAGTAGGCAGGAAGGGAGAGAGGTGAGGAATGAGCAAGCAGTGCTCTCACTCCAAGAGGACAAGAGTGCCAGGAGGTCTCCTCCTCGCCCCCTCTTCACCCTATTCAGTTCAACCACCTATGTGCCCCCCCTCCAGATCCCATTTCATGCCCTCCTCCTCAAACACCACCAGCCTGACCAGTCTCCCTCCAACGACGACGGGAAAAACAGGGAAGAAAGCAAGCTGATTGCAGGTGGGCCAGGTGGCCAGCATCGAGTTCCCCAACCAGGTGCAGGGCACGCCCACCGTGGACTGCTTTGTGGACAACATCAAGATCACCGTGGAGACCACCCAGGGCAACCCCAGTCATGTCTTCGTCAAGGTCCTCCCTCAGGACCCCTGCGTCCTCCAATCTTCAAAGAATGAGTCCACGATTCCCTCAGGGACGGCACCATGAGCCACGCTGCGTCACACGCAACACCAACATGATCACCATCCGACACGAGGAGTGCGGTCTACAGAGGGAGCGCAGCGTTGGAACCTATTTGCCTCATATGCTCTCACACCCCCACTTGAATGGTCCTCAAAGGAGCAATGAATGTGAGGTGGGCGGTGGATTGTCAGTTGAACCCGCCGGGAGTGTTCTACCGCGTCTGTGCCGTGGTGCAGCTGCATCCGCAGTTTGTGACCAAAGTGGACAAGACCTTCTGCGCCAGCTGCTTCTACATGGAGTCCGTCAAGGAGCTCACCCAGGAACTCGGCGTCAGGTTCTTCCTTCACTTCTCTCCTCCAGCCAATGCTTTCACAATTGGGCCCTATTCAGTGTCCTGTCGTCTACGGAGGTGGCCATTTCCTTCCCGATGCCGCAGTGCCAGTACACCATCCGCCGCGGCTCCCCCACCGGGCCCGAGATCCGCTTCGCGACAGTGGGAGAGCCCGTCTACCACGTCTGGAGCTGCCCCTCAGACTCCTACGGCATGCTCGTCCAGAACTGCTACGTAGACGACGGACAGGGCAACCGCATCCTTATCGTCGACCAGAATGGGTCACTCCCTCAATCACTTCCTCTCCCCCCTTCCCACCAATCCATTCCATCCCCTCTGCAGCTGCGGCGTGGATCGATACATCATGCAGACGCCCAACTACAACGACCAGCTCAACATGGCCTTCCAGGTACAGCCTTCCTCCACTCCTCCGCTTGGCAGACTGTGGGACAAAGAGGAGCATTGACAGGAGTCGCACGTGTTCAAGTTTGCGGACAAGACGATCACCCGGTTCACCTGCCAGATCAAGGTCTGCATACAGGCCGGCGGCGGCTGCGACGGCATCTCCGTTCTTCCTCCTCCTCCTTTCCCTTCTCCCTCACTCACTCCCCCACTTTGTGCCAGCCGCCGGAGAACTGCCCGGCGACGGGGCTGGGCGGGCTTGGCGGCGGGAAGGTGAGCTTCAAGCAGCCGCACTTCGCCCGCCATCGATCCGGCGCCGCCGCCGCCTCCTTCAGACGCAGTCGACGCGACATACCTGCTCCCGTCTATACTCCCCTCACACCCTCCTTCCATGAAGAGTGAGAGGGGCATTTAGGGGGAGCACGTGTTCGCCAACGGGACACTGGCCAAGCCGGTGGGCGACGACGAGGAGTACATCGACGTCTCCGGAGAGCTCTTCGTCCTCGAGGACCTCGGTCAGGGTGCCGATCACCAAATTTACGGTCACCCTTCTTTCATCACCCATTGCACACAGCAACTATTGATAGCCTTGTAGAAGAGCTGCTGAATAGCATAGCAACAGGGACGTTCAAGCGGCCGCTGCGGCCAGACAACGCCATCTGCGTGCCCACTACCGGCTTCGCTCTCATCCTCGTCCTCTTCTCCCTCCTCGTCCTCATCGGTGCCCCTTTCCCCCCTTTCTCACCCCACACTTCTCATCTACCTCCACCTCTTTGTAGGCCTATCGGTGACCACATTCACCCTCATGAAGGGGCGAAGCGGTCGCAAGAGCAGCTCCGCCAGCTCCAGCTCCAAGCAGAGTCGGAAATGATCCCCCTATTCCCTATTCCCTGCCTACTCTGGACCCACCCATCCGCGTCCCCCTGACAGGCCTCTCCTTCCATCCTCTCACCCCGCCGACGGCAAAGTGTCGCCCAGCCCATGTCGCAGTGCCAGCAGCCCCCTTTGCTCAGCCCTCAGCTCCCCTCTGGCGCTCCTGTACAGAACAGCGACATGCTGGGTCCTTTCCGTCTGAGCGATCTGTGTCCCTCTCTTCCTGTGTCCCACTGCCCCAGCCCTGCTCTACTCTCCAGCGGCCAGTGTGGGTCTATTTATTCCCTGTGATGGCCTTGGGAGAGGCTGGCCGGCAGCTGCCTTGCCTAGGAGAGCGAACTCATTCGTTGCGCGTGACGCGGTGCCAATGAATCTGATTCCTCCACCTCCTTCAGCTACACAACAGCAGCAGCACACAACCCAGCAAAGAACAGGGCAAGGAAGCAGGAAAGAGCTCCGGTCATTTGACAATCTTGGCAAGCATGCTTTCACAGGAGCGCACCATTCGACGGCTGCCGCTCCGCAGGCGGAAAAACAGGCCGCCTTTCTTTGGCGTTTCTGGAAAATTGTGTGCCCTGGGGGACAAAGATTGAGAATGAGAGGCGAATGGAACCGGAGGCGGCTTCGACAGTGAGTAGGCCGCGAATTTGGGCCAGGAGAGCACCAAGGATTGCCTCCACCTGGAAGCTCATCAGACTGGAGGCCTCCATGAAGTGGCAGCGGTAGATCTTCCCCAACGCCTGGCCTTCTGCAAACTTTTCTCAGCTCTCTACCGCCAAGCTTGGCCTTCAAAAATGCCTCGCTTGGAGACTTGGCGCTTGCGCTCCAGGTCGATCTTGGTGGCCACGATGATGAAGGGCATCGGCCGACCGCTCGACTTCCGCTCATTCGTCTACAAGAAATTGTCACAAGGATAAAAGGGGGTATGGGAAGAGGTGAAAAGAGCTGACGAGATGATCGAGTGTTTTGGCAGCGCGGGCAAAGGAGGCTCGATCCACGACAGTGTAGGCGACCACAAAGGAGGCCAGCTGTCCCCATCGCTCGCCCTCCTCCCGCTGTTCCAATTCACTTTTGTCAGATGGGGCAGAGTGAGGAGAATGCTGGGAGGTTTACGCTAAAGCTGGGCGACTCACGAAGCCGCAGCAGGACTGTCTCCTCATTGATCCGGAGGCTGATTTGGCATTCGCTGGGCTCTGGAACCCGCTGCCCATCAGCAAATCACTGCATCAGAGCTGAATTGAAAATGTAAAAACAGAGCTTAAGAAACCATTAGAAATTAGAACCGTCAACAATTGAACCACCATTGCAGCAGTATTGACGAGTAAATATTTAAGGTTTTGTGGTTTCGCTGTTTTGTAAAGACTTACCTTATACCAATGTGTGCCTTTTCGTGGCTCTAGAACAAAACAAATTTTTGACGGCACATGCCCTTTAGCACATATTCTTTGAGCCATAATTAGCGTATTTTAGGAACAAATCCATAAATTGGTTTGTCAGTGCAAAGTTTATTAGTACATACATAGACAAAGAGTAAAACAAATAACAAAATTGCGCTCTGGCTGCACCCATGAATTAGTAATGTTTCATTAGATAAATGAACCATTAACATTCATAAATTCAGGTGCCTTTGTTCGATAATCAAGTTTTGATACCAAACTGGAAAAATAATAGAAAAATTAAGAAATTGTGAAACTAGCTAGCTCATTTCACAGCTACATTAGATAGTAAAACAAAAACAAAAATATCTTTCGTAAAGATGGATTGCTGGTGATGGTCGAATCGTCGAAAATCATTCCGAGAGTTATGGGGGACTAAGACTTCACCCGTTTTAAAATTTCTGAAATTCGCCAAAACTCGGATTTTGTGTGTCATCAAAACATTTAAAATCAAGTCTACTTTTAAGAGGCGTTTTTTGATAGGAATCGACCGGACATAATTTTTTTGACCCCCTTTTTTATTGCAGAATCTGAATCTCCATACATTTTTATGTAAGTCCACCAATTTGGGCGAAAAATATGCAAAAATGGGATCACAACAGATCCAAACGTGAAGGGAGGTAAAAAAGATGCGAAAATTTGAGTTTCAGCAAGTTTAAGTTACATAACTGGCGATTTTGGTATTATTTTTTATTAAAAACTATGGCAAAATGGGTATCAATCAAAAGCTGACAATGTTCCAGACCTGCCTGCGCCCTTGGTTTGATTTAAAATGGCGCCCGAAGCAAGAAACAGGTCCAGAAAGTGAAGACAGGTCCCATATTTGCCCTATGCTATAACATAGGCTAATAATGACCAAAAAAATTTTGGTCTTTAATTTTGATTCCAATGGTCAAAATCGATGCTCGATTGAAAATTCATGACATAGGATTTTGTGACTAGATCAGGGTCATGCTGTGGAAAAAATCCGGCAAATTTAATTTTCAAAATACAACAAATTAGGGCTTAAAAATGATATTTCCTGGTGTATTTGAAGCTGGAGCATCGATTTTGACCATTGGAATCAAAATTAAAGACCAAAATTTTTTTGGTCATTTTTAGCCTATGTTTTAGCATAGGGCAAATATGGGACCTGTCTTCACCTTCTGGACCTGTTTTCCAAAATTTGAGTTAACACCTTCTTTTTTTTCTCAATAGATATTTGCGTAAGGGCTAGATAAGTAAATTCACAAAAGGAAATTAAACAAGGTATTCTCGGCTATGGCCAAGATGCGCGGCCTTTGTTCCAAGTAAGCAACGTTATAATCCATGCATAAGAATGACTTCTAGTCAAAATCAGCTGGTTTAATTCAAAAGCCTTAAACACATGCTTGTTCGAATTTTTTAAACATAAAAATTTTAGGTTTTTGGCCACAAAGCGAAATATTACAAAGTTGTTCCATAAATTCCTTTTAACAACTTCAATACACCACCTAAACAAGCCTAACTGCCAAAATAGAGTTAATTTTTTTAAAAACTAGGGATTTATAGATGTTTGAATTTTTGAAACATCAAGATTTTAGTTTTTTGACTATAAATCAAGAAATAATATATTTATCAAAAATTCCTTTTGCCAGCTATGAAATGTTACTTAGACGGACGTATCTGCCAAAAATCAGCTATTTCCATTGGAAAATCAGTGATTTACGATTTTTATTATTTTGAAACATCAAAAAATTGAGTTTTGGGTGAAAATCAAAAAATTTATCCAAGCCCTAATAATGGGGCCAAGGCATCACCAAGGCGGACTTTCATGCGAAATTTCAGCTAATTTTATGGAAAAACCAGTGATTTACGATTTTTAGTGCTTTGAAACGTCAGAAAATTGAGTTTTGGGCGAAATTAAAAAAATTACGCCAAGCACCAAAAATGGCCTGGAGATACCACCCAGGCGGACCTTCATGCAAAAAATCAGCCAATTTCGTTGAAAAACCGCGGAGTATGGGCCTGCAACAGACAAATATATATATATATACTAGTAACATAGTTAAGTGGCCGTGCTACGCGCGGCCACATTTAGTTAAAAGTTATGCCAACACACAGAATCTTACTAAAAAAAATGAAGAAATATTTCAAAAATGGCTGTGCAAAGACTACTTTGGCTTAATACACAAGAGCAGATCAACTCATGAAAAGATGAGGATATTCTCAAGGACAAAATGCATCCCTTTGTCCGAGACAATGCTTGCTCAAACTTGCCTTGAAGGAATACTTAATTTATCCCAAAAACATAAGACTCATGGGTAGGCCAAAATACGAAAAATTGGCACCAGTCAATACATTTTTTTGCAAATATTTTATTTGAAAGTTCGGAAAATAACCAGTTAGTTTCATGCAGAACTGTTGTAGCTTTAATTTAAAAAAAAGTCCAACAGAGAAAGTTAAAAAATGGTGGATTTATGAAGTTTCAAAGTCAAAAAAGGACCAAAAATCCCAAAAATGCGCACGTTTTCGATTATTTCATATTTTCAGCATTACTCATACACAGCGCGCCCCAAAAATTATTAAATAACTCCTCAAGATCAATACATAGAGCTATCATATGCCATGGTACAATAAGAATCCAGGTAGCCCAGACCCCTCCCAAAATGGCATCACGCGTATTATATAAGACTAGGTTGAGCTTGGCCGTCGCCTACGGCGACTATAAGGAAACAGGTACATAATTATTGATTACCAAAAGTTTAAATTGGTAATAGAAAGCCGGGTATCCCCCAACACGTTTTTGGATAATTAGATAAGATTTCATTTGGGGGGAGTTGTTGGATAAGTTTTCATATGGCGCGGGGGGAGAGGATAAATTATCATTGGGGGGGGGGGGGGTTTTGGGTAAGTTTTCATTTGGGCGGATAATTGGATAAGTTTTGGGATCACAGTTGGAACCACAAAAATAGTTTTGATGTGTTTAAATAATTTAAAGGGGGATTATTGGATAAGTTTTCATTTTTGGGGATAGTTGAATGTTTTTGGGGGGACAGTTGGACTCAAAAAAATAGTTTTGACAAAAACTGGCTAATATGGAGATTTTTGGGGATTTTTGAAGATCTTTCCTATATTTCCATAATTTCAAAATATTGTTTACATCGGGGACACTGATAGGACACAAAGCTGTTAAAAAAGTACAAATTAATAAAACTTTTTTAAAATATTTACCCTATTGAAAATCGAAATAATTTTATTTATTGGTGTAATTTTGAGGGCTGGGCTGAGGCCACCAGGTTAAAAGGGGTGAACGGCTGGGGGGGGAGGACATTTGATGATAAAAGAAGGCAAATGAAGTGTAGGAATTGGTAGGGGGCAAATGAATTGTAGGAATTGGTTGGGGGGAAAATCAATTGTAGGAGGTGTATTTGGGCTGGGTGGGTCCGCTGGGTGGGTGGTCTATAATTTTCTGTTCCAAACTTTTATTGCATCTTTTTTTTTGCATTTTTGAAATCTATGCGCCAAAGTAGACCCTAAACTATAAAAATATTTTTTTATTTTCTTATAAAAAAATAGAAAAATTTATAAGAGAGCTTTTTGGCATGTCAATTTAAAATTTGATAACATGGAGTTGTTTAGCAATTAATTTGCAGAAAAGGAGGCAAACGGAGGCCACAAGGTTTTGAAGGGCAAATGGCTGGGAAGCAAGATGGGGATAGAATAAGGCAAATGGTTGAGATTATAGGAATCGTATTTGGGCTGCATGGTTCCCGCTACATGGGTGCTCAGCTTTTTTCATGCATTCAGCCTCTTTTTTGGTCTTTTGACTCTTTTGATATCTGTTTAGTACTGAATTTGCAGAAACGAGAGGCAAGCGAATGGGAGAGGCCACAAAGTTAAAAAGGCAAATGGCGGGGGGGCAATGGATTGGAGGGAATATATTTGGGCTGCATGGCTAACGGCCGGGGGGCCATTTGGTGATAGAAGAAGCCAAATGGTTGGAGGGGGATTAGAGAAATTATTTGGGCTGCATGGGTCCCGCTACACGGGTGCTCAGCTTTTTTCATGCATTTGCCTCTTTTCTTGGTCTTTCGACTCTTTTAGAAACTCCCACCCTGTGACCAAATTATAGCCACACCAAATAGTGCAACAGCAAACACCTGGCTGTCCTCGAGGGACTTCAAAGATTAGGCAACCAATCCAACAAAGGTTAATTCTCCAAAGATGGATGCTGCTGAAAACTCTATGGAAAGGATATAATACTGAGTACAACCTTGCCACAATGAGTAGCTTCCCAAAACTGCGCAGTTGCAAAACATTGATAAAAGTCACATTTTTGATGTTTTAAGCATGTTCCCGTGATCGGTGCAAGCTGTTCCCCTCAAAATCGTGTTCCCCGACCCCAATTTACCCAAAAACACTCTCACCTCCTCACAGAAAGCATCCCCCATGGCGCGCGAAATGCTCACTCACAGGACAGGCTCCTCTATTATATATATGGACTAGGTTGAGCTTCGCCGTCGCCTACGGCGACTCTATGGAGAAAATACAACAATAGAAAAAAAGTAAAAATAACAAAGCATTGGTGTAAACTTTACTTTTGCTATATTTGCAAAATTTTTAAGCCAATATTTGGCATGAAATGCTCATACCAAAAATATGTTTAACCTTTCAATAACTTTAAAGTATCTGTAAATTCAAGGGGGGGGGATAATTGGGTGAGCCTAAATGGGCCTGTAAAAGCATCCAGCATCCACCGCCCTAATTTGCTTACTTGAATATCCACTAACATTGGGGGGATAGTTGGATAAGTTTTCATTTGTGGGGGATAGTTGGATCTTTTAGGGGGACAGTTGAACTCTAAAAAAATAATATTGATGTGTTTCAATAAGTTTAAAGTATCTGTAAATTTGGGGGGGGGGGGGGGGGGTAATTGGGTGTGCCTAAATGGGCCTGTAAAAGCATCCAGCATCCACCGCCCTAATTTGCTTACTTGAATATCCACTAACATTGGGGGATAGTTGGATAAGTTTTCATTTGTGGGAGATAGTTGGATCTTTTAGGGGGACAGTTGAACTCTAAAAAAATAATATTGATGTGTTTCAATAAGTTTAAAGTATCTTTAAATTTGGGGGGGGGGGGTAATTGGGTGAGCCTAAATGGGCCTGTAAAAGCATCCAGCATCCACCGCCCTAATTTTCTTACTTGAATATCCACTAACATTGGGGGGATAGTTGGATAAGTTTTCATTTGCGGGGGGATAGCCTAAATAGGCCTGTAAAAGCATCTGGCATCCACCGCCCTAAATGGAACCAACTACACTAATTATTTGAGCTAAGAATTGGTTGATGAGGAGATCATAGTTGATTTGCTAGTATCAGGGGCAGAGCTAGGTTTTCGGTTTGGGGGGCATAAGTTAAGAAAAAATTGACCATAGAATAGACCAATGGCTAAGTGGGTGGGGATTATATAAGTGGGGGGGGAGGGAGTATAAGTGGGGGGAAAGTATAAGTGAGGGGAGCTAGCATAGTCCAAGTTTTCGGGGGGGGGTGACATTTGGATAAACTTATGGATTTTTTCATGCATTTAAATACGGTTGAAGCTCCTTTAAATTGGGGGGGGGTAATTGGATGAGTTTTGGGGGCAGTTGGAATCGAAAAAAGTTTTGATGCATTTAAATAGGTTTGAAGCTCCTTTAACATTAGGGGGATAGTTGCATATGCTTTCATTTGTGGGGGATAATTTGATGTTTTTGGGTGGACAGTGGAACTCTAAAAAATTAGTATCGATGCATTTTAACATGGTTAAAATATCTTTCAATTTGGGGGGGGGATAATTGGATAATATTTCATTTGGGGCAGGGCTCCAAATAAAAAAGATTTCATTCAAAATAATGCTGATGCTGTCGCATAAGTCCACCTAATACAATGTGTATGCATTAAAAAAGCCATAAAAAATTATTTAATTATAAAAATACGTTGTGCATACCTGTGCATGGTTTAAACACTGCCAAAAATGGACATTTTTGGAGGTTTTCCAATATTTCCAAACTTTTATTGCATCTTTTTTTTGCATTTTTGAAATCTATGCGCCAAAGTAGACCCTAAACCATAAAAATATTTTTTTATTTACTCCATAAAAAAATCGAAAAATTTATAAGAAGCTTTTTGGCATGTCAATTAAAATTTGATAACATGGAGTTGTTTAGCAATTAATTTGCAGAAAAGGAGGCAAACGGAGGCCACAAGGTTTGAAAGGGCAAATGGCTGGGAAGCAAGATGGGGATAGAATAAGGCAAATGGTTGAGATTATAGGAATCGTATTTGGGCTGCATGGTTCCCGCTACATGGGTGCTCAGCTTTTTTCATGCATTCAGCCTCTTTTTTGGTCTTTTGACTCTTTTGATATCTGTTTAGTACTGAATTTGCAGAAACAGAGGCAAGCGAATGGGAGAGGCCACAAAGTTAAAAAGGCAAATGGCGGGGGGGCAATGGATTGGAGGAATATATTTGGGCTGCATGGGTAACGGCTGGGGGGCAATTTGGTGATAGAAGAAGCCAAATGGTTGGAGGGGGATTAGAGAAATTATTTGGGCTGCATGGGTCCCGCTACACGGGTGCTCAGCTTTTTTCATGCATTAGCCTCTTTTCTTGGTCTACCGACTCTTTTAGAAACTCCCACCCTGTGACCAAATTATAGCCACACCAAATGAGTGCAACAGCAAACACCTGGCTGTCCTCGAGGGACTTCAAAGATTAGGCAATCAATCCAACAAAGGTTAGATCGCCAAAGATGGATGCTGCTGAAAACTCTATGAAAGGATATGAATACTGAGTACAACCTTGCCACAATGAGTAGCTTCCCAAAACTGCGCAGTTGCAAAACATTGATAAAAGTCACATTTTTGATGTTTTAAGCATGTTCCCGTGATCGGTGCAAGCTGTTCCCCTCAAAATCGTGTTCCCCGACCCCAATTTACCCAAAAACACTCTCACCTCCTCACAGAAAGCATCCCCCATGGCGCGCGAAATGCTCACTCACAGGACAGGCTCCTCTATTATATATATGGATATATGAGGACAAAAGTTGAGTAACCTCTATAGACCGCGGCGCGGCCCTTCGGGCCGCTCCGCGGTCAAAAATATAGCGAAAAGGAAAAATTCGAAAATGAAAAATATAATGCAAATTCATTGGAAAATTAACATATTTTTGAGATTTTTTCTTGTCTTAAACTCAGGGCAATCGATTTTTGGGAACAAGGAGTATTATTTTTGGTCTGCCGATGGTACCACATATTTCTTCCACTTTTAAGATAAAAAAATAAAAGAATAAAATAAAAGGACCAAAGAAGGTTTGAACCTGTTCATCTCTGAATCGAGTCAAATAGACAAGCCACTTGACCACACAGCCGCACAACTTCTTTTGTAGACTTAGACCATATTAATTGCAGAGATTTACCATTGAACCTTGCCAATTGATGCCTTAAGTACAGGCCGATTGAATACCTACTATCGTCCATTGAATAGATGCGGAGGAGAAGGAGAAGGAGGAGAAGGAGTTCGGACAAATGGTTTTGAGTGATTTTCTAATGATTGCTGCAAGTTTTGGGCGATTTCTCGCGAGTTTTGGACAACTCGATGATGCTCTTTCCAATGCAAAAAGAATCAGAACGATTGGATTCTTCTGTGAGGAGCAGGAGCCTTATCAATTTTAAGATCTAGCAATAACCCTGAAAATGTACACCTGGGTCGAAAAGAGGGGCTGGGCGCTGACGGTCGCTATGCTCCCTCGCGCCAGCCCAATATAATGACAGAGCCTGTCCTGTGGGTGGACATGGCAGGTGCCATGAGGGAAGCTTCCTGTGCAAAAGTGAAGATGGTTTTGGGTATAATGGGGTCAAAGAACACGATTCTGAGGGGAACAGCTTGCCTCAATCACGGGAATGTGCTTAAAACATTGAAAATGTGAGTTTTTCCAATGTTTTAAAACTGCGCAGTTTTGGGAAGCTACCCAATTGGGCAAAATTTCAGCCAATACACGTATATTTTCCACCAACTTTAGCAAAACATACAATTTCATAGGCTACCTATCTTTGTGTTGGATGCCTGATTTTTGATGTCCCTTGAGGACCGCCAGGTGTTTGCTTCTGCATTCATTTGGTGTGGCTTTAATTTGGCCACTGGGTGGGATCCCTTAAAAGAGTCGGTAGACCAAGACAAGGTATTCTCGGCTGTTGCCAAGATGCGTGGCCTTTGTTCCAGATAATAAGCTAAGCAATTCCTTTTAACTGCTTTAAGATACTGCCGCAGCAAACGTATCTGCCAAATCTAAGCTGACTTTATTGAAAAACCAGTAATTTATGGATGTTCGAATTTTTGAAACATCAAGATTTTAGGTTTTTGACTATAAATCAAGAAATAATAAATGTGTCGAAAAATTCTATTATCAACTTCAATATATCACCATTAGAGACGTACATGCCAAAATTCAACTGATTTCATTGAAAAACCATCGATTTATGGATGTTCAAATTTTTGAAACATCAAGAATTTAGGTTTTTGTCCATAAACTGAGAAATAACAAATATTTCGGAAATTCCTTTTGCCAGCTTCAAGATAGCACCTCGACGGACGTATCTGCCTAAAATCAGCCAATTTCATTGAAAAACCAGTGATTTATGAATTTTCGTACTTTGAAACATCAAAAAATTGAGTTTTGGGCAAAAATCGAAAAATTACGTCAAGCCCAAAAAATGGCCTAGAGATATCACCCAGGCGGACTTTCATGCAAAAAATCAGCCAATTTCGTTGAAAAACCAGTGATTTATGAATTTTCGTACTTTGAAACATCAAAAATTTGGGTTTTGGGCGAAAAACGCAAAATTACATCAAGCGCAAAAAATGGCCTGGAGATACCACCCAGTCGGACCTTCATGCAAAAAATCAGCCAATTTCGTTGAAAAACCGCGGAGGCCCGCCCCCGGAAAGACACATATATATATATGCGGACAGACGGACGCAAAAATGGGGTAACTGGTTAAGCTGGCCTTGGCCGCCCGCCGCTTCGGGCAGGGCGCCAGAGCTCCTCCGGCCTCCGGGCACGGGTGCTACGGCCCCTACGCTTCGCCTAGCATGCTTCGCATGCCAGGCTACGCTCCGTGGCCTCCGCACCCATGCCCTCCGGCCTCCGGAGCTCTGACTGCCCTGCCCTCCGCGGCAGGCGGCCTTCGGCCGCGCAAAAAGAGGCTAATGCATGTAAAAAGCTAAGCACCCGTGTAGCGGGACCCATGCAGCCCAAATACATTCCTCCAATCCATTTGCCCTCCCCCTAACTGTTTGCCTTCTTCATCACCATATTCCCCCCCCCCCCCCAGCCGTTTGCCCTTTTTAACCTTGCGGCCCCCCCCAAATTGAGTGCTAAACAAATCCCTACTATCAAATTTTAACTCATGCCAAAAACCTTTATATAATTTTTTCGATTTTTTAATGGGGTAAAAATCATGAAAAAATATTTGGTTTTGGGTACATTTTGGTGCATAGGTTTCAAAAATCGGGGTCCCAAATATGATTGGATTATGGAATTAATTATGGAAAATTATAGAGCACCCATGTAGCGGGACCCACGCAGCCCAAATACATTTCCTACAATTGATTTTCCCCCCAACCAATTCCTACAATTCATTTGCCCCCTACCAATTCCTACAATTCATTTGCCTTCTTTTATCATCAAATGTCCTCCCCCCCCAGCCGTTCACCCCTTTTAACCTTGTGGCCTCAGCCCAGCCCTCAAAATTACACCAATAAATAAAATTATTTCGATTTTCAATAGGGTAAATATTTTAAAAAAGTTTTATTAATTTGTACTTTTTTAACAGCTTTGGGTCCTATCAGTGTCCCCGATGTAAACAATATTTTGAAATTATGGAAATATAGGAAAGATCTTCAAAAATCCCCAAAAATCTCCATATTAGCCAGTTTTTGTCAAAACTATTTTTTTCGAGTCCAACTGTCCCCCCAAAAACATTCAACTATCCCCAAAAATGAAAACTTATCCAATAATCCCCCTTTAAATTATTTAAACACATCAAAACTATTTTTGTGGTTCCAACTGTGATCCCAAAACTTATCCAATTATCCGCCCAAATGAAAACTTATCCTAAACCCCCCCCCCCCCAATGATAATTTATCCTATCCCCCCGCGCCATATGAAAACTTATCCAACAACTCCCCCCAAATGAAATCTTATCTAATTATCCAAAAACGTGTTGGGGGATAGCCGGCTTTCTATTACCAATTTGAACTTTTGGTAATCAATAATTTATGTACCTGTTTCCTTATAGTCGCCGTAGGCGACGGCGAAGCTCAACCTAGTCTTATATAATACGCGTGATGCCATTTTGGGAGGGGTCTCGGGGCTACCTGGATTCTTATTGTACCATGGCATATGATAGCTCTATGTATCGATCTTGAGGAGTTATTTAATAATTTTTGGGGCGCGCTGTGTATGAGTAATGCTGAAAATATGAAATAATCGAAAACGTGCGCATTTTTGGCATTTTTGGTCCTTTTTTGACTTTGAAACTTCATAAATCCACCATTTTTTAACTTTCTCTGTCGGACTTTTTTTTAAATTAAAGCTACAACAGTTCTGCATGAAACTAACTGGTTATTTTCCGAACTTTCAAATAAAATATTTGCAAAAAAATGTATTGACTGGTGCCAATTTTTCGTATTCTGGCCTACCCATGAGTCTGATGTTTTTGGGATAAATTAAGTATTCCTTCAAGGCAAGTTTGAGCAAGCATTGTCTCGGACAAAGGGATGCATTTTGTCCTTGAGAATATCCTCATCTTTTCATGAGTTGATTGCTCTTGTGTATTAAGCCAAAGTAGTCTTTGCACAGCCATTTTTGAAATATTTCTTCATTTTTTTAGTAAGATTCTGTGTGTTGGCATAACTTTTAACTAAATGTGGCCGCGCGTAGCACGGCCACTTAACTATGTTACTAGTATATATATATATATTTGTCTGTTGCAGGCCCATACTCCGCGGTTTTTCAACGAAATTGGCTGATTTTTTGCATGAAGGTCCGCCTGGGTGGTATCTCCAGGCCATTTTTGGTGCTTGGCGTAATTTTTTGAATTTCGCCCAAAACTCAATTTTTTGATGTTTCAAAGCACTAAAAATCGTAAATCACTGGTTTTTCCATGAAATTAGCTGAAATTTCGCATGAAAGTCCGCCTTGGTGATGCCTTGGCCCCATTATTAGGGCTTGGATAAATTTTTTGATTTTCACCCAAAACTCAATTTTTTGATGTTTCAAAATACGAAAAATCGTAAATCACTGATTTTCCAATGGAAATAGCTGATTTTTGGCAGATACGTCCGTCTAAGTAACATTTCATAGCTGGCAAAAGGAATTTTTGATAAATA
The DNA here is from genome assembly GCA_030248095.1 of Ptycholaimellus sp. GST1_10. Classification (NCBI taxonomy): domain Eukaryota; kingdom Metazoa; phylum Nematoda; class Chromadorea; order Chromadorida; family Chromadoridae; genus Ptycholaimellus; species Ptycholaimellus sp. GST1_10. The sequence goes on from JASANA010001269.1 coordinate 23,368, forward strand.
TATTATTTCTTGATTTATAGTCAAAAAACTAAAATCTTGATGTTTCAAAAATTCAAACATCTATAAATCCCTAGTTTTTAAAAAAATTAACTCTATTTTGGCAGTTAGGCTTGTTTAGGTGGTGTATTGAAGTTGTTAAAAGGAATTTATGGAACAACTTTGTAATATTTCGCTTTGTGGCCAAAAACCTAAAATTTTTATGTTTAAAAAATTCGAACAAGCATGTGTTTAAGGCTTTTGAATTAAACCAGCTGATTTTGACTAGAAGTCATTCTTATGCATGGATTATAACGTTGCTTACTTGGAACAAAGGCCGCGCATCTTGGCCATAGCCGAGAATACCTTGTTTAATTTCCTTTTGTGAATTTACTTATCTAGCCCTTACGCAAATATCTATTGAGAAAAAAAAGAAGGTGTTAACTCAAATTTTGGAAAACAGGTCCAGAAGGTGAAGACAGGTCCCATATTTGCCCTATGCTAAAACATAGGCTAAAAATGACCAAAAAAATTTTGGTCTTTAATTTTGATTCCAATGGTCAAAATCGATGCTCCAGCTTCAAATACACCAGGAAATATCATTTTTAAGCCCTAATTTGTTGTATTTTGAAAATTAAATTTGCCGGATTTTTTCCACAGCATGACCCTGATCTAGTCACAAAATCCTATGTCATGAATTTTCAATCGAGCATCGATTTTGACCATTGGAATCAAAATTAAAGACCAAAATTTTTTTGGTCATTATTAGCCTATGTTATAGCATAGGGCAAATATGGGACCTGTCTTCACTTTCTGGACCTGTTTCTTGCTTCGGGCGCCATTTTAAATCAAACCAAGGGCGCAGGCAGGTCTGGAACATTGTCAGCTTTTGATTGATACCCATTTTGCCATAGTTTTTAATAAAAAATAATACCAAAATCGCCAGTTATGTAACTTAAACTTGCTGAAACTCAAATTTTCTCAAATTTTCGACCTCCCTTCACGTTTGGAGCTGTTGTGACCCCATTTTTGCATATTTTTCGCCCAAATTGGTGGACTTACATAAAAATGTATGGAGATTCAGATTCTGCAATAAAAAAGGGGGTCAAAAAATTTATGTCCGGTCGATTCCTATCAAAAAACGCCTCTTAAAAGTAGACTTGATTTTAAATGTTTTGATGACACACAAAATCCGAGTTTTGGCGAATTTCAGAAGTTTTAAAACGGGTGAAGTCTTAGTCCCCCATAACTCTCGGAATGATTTTCGACGATTCGACCATCACCAGCAATCCATCTTTACGAAAGATATTTTTGTTTTTGTTTTACTATCTAATGTAGCTGTGAAATGAGCTAGCTAGTTTCACAATTTCTTAATTTTTCTATTATTTTTCCAGTTTGGTATCAAAACTTGATTATCGAACAAAGGCACCTGAATTTATGAATGTTAATGGTTCATTTATCTAATGAAACATTACTAATTCATGGGTGCAGCCAGAGCGCAATTTTGTTATTTGTTTTACTCTTTGTCTATGTATGTACTAATAAACTTTGCACTGACAAACCAATTTATGGATTTGTTCCTAAAATACGCTAATTATGGCTCAAAGAATATGTGCTAAAGGGCATGTGCCGTCAAAAATTTGTTTTGTTCTAGAGCCACGAAAAGGCACACATTGGTATAAGGTAAGTCTTTACAAAACAGCGAAACCACAAAACCTTAAATATTTACTCGTCAATACTGCTGCAATGGTGGTTCAATTGTTGACGGTTCTAATTTCTAATGGTTTCTTAAGCTCTGTTTTTACATTTTCAATTCAGCTCTGATGCAGTGATTTGCTGATGGGCAGCGGGTTCCAGAGCCCAGCGAATGCCAAATCAGCCTCCGGATCAATGAGGAGACAGTCCTGCTGCGGCTTCGTGAGTCGCCCAGCTTTAGCGTAAACCTCCCAGCATTCTCCTCACTCTGCCCCATCTGACAAAAGTGAATTGGAACAGCGGGGAGGAGGGCGAGCGATGGGGACAGCTGGCCTCCTTTGTGGTCGCCTACACTGTCGTGGATCGAGCCTCCTTTGCCCGCGCTGCCAAAACACTCGATCATCTCGTCAGCTCTTTTCACCCTCTTCCCATACCCCCTTTTATCCTTGTGACAATTTCTTGTAGACGAATGAGCGGAAGTCGAGCGGTCGGCCGATGCCCTTCATCATCGTGGCCACCAAGATCGACCTGGAGCGCAAGCGCCAAGTCTCCAAGCGAGGCATTTTTGAAGGCCAAGCTTGGCGGTAGAGAGCTGAGAAAAGTTTGCAGAAGGCCAGGCGTTGGGGAAGATCTACCGCTGCCACTTCATGGAGGCCTCCAGTCTGATGAGCTTCCAGGTGGAGGCACTCCTTGGTGCTCTCCTGGCCCAAATTCGCGGCCTACTCACTGTCGAAGCCGCCTCCGGTTCCATTCGCCTCTCATTCTCAATCTTTGTCCCCAGGGCACACAATTTTCCAGAAAAACCAAAGAAAGGCGGCCTGTTTTTCCGCCTGCGGAGCGGCAGCCGTCGAATGGTGCGCTCCTGTGAAAGCATGCTTGCCAAGATTGTCAAATGACCGGAGCTCTTTCCTGCTTCCTTGCCCTGTTCTTTGCTGGGTTGTGTGCTGCTGCTGTTGTGTAGCTGAAGGAGGTGGAGGAATCAGATTCATTGGCACCGCGTCACGCGCAACGAATGAGTTCGCTCTCCTAGGCAAGGCAGCTGCCGGCCAGCCTCTCCCAAGGCCATCACAGGGAATAAATAGACCCACACTGGCCGCTGGAGAGTCGAGCAGGGCTGGGGCAGTGGGACACAGGAAGAGAGGGACACAGATCGCTCAGACGGAAAGGACCCAGCATGTCGCTGTTCTGTACAGGAGCGCCAGAGGGGAGCTGAGGGCTGAGCAAAGGGGGCTGCTGGCACTGCGACATGGGCTGGGCGACACTTTGCCGTCGGCGGGGTGAGAGGATGGAAGGAGAGGCCTGTCAGGGGGACGCGGATGGGTGGGTCCAGAGTAGGCAGGGAATAGGGAATAGGGGGATCATTTCCGACTCTGCTTGGAGCTGCAGCTGGCGCAGCTGCTCTTGCGACCGCTTCGCCCCTTCATGAGGGTGAATGTGGTCACCGATAGGCCTACAAAGAGGTGGAGGTAGATGAGAAGTGTGGGGTGAGTAGGGAAAAGGGGCACCCAATGAGGACGAGGAGGGAGAAGAGGACGAGGATGAGAGCGAAGCCGGTAGTGGGCACGCAGATGGCGTTGTCTGGCCGCAGCGGCCGCTTGAACGTCCCTGTTGCTATGCTATTCAGCAGCTCTTCTACAAGGCTATCAATAGTTGCTGTGTGCAATGGGTGATGAAGAAGGGTGACCGGATTGGGTGATCGGCACCCTGACCGAGGTCCTCGAGGACGAAGAGCTCTCCGGAACAGTGCCCATGTACTCCTCGTCGTCGCCCACCGGCTTGGCCAGTGTCCCGTTGGCTGACACGTGTCCCCCCTAAATGCCCCTCACTCTTCATGAAGGAGGGTGTGAGGGAGCAGCAGCAACGGGAGCAGGTATGTCGCGTCGACTGCGTCTGAAGGAGGCGGCGGCCGCGCCGGATCGATGGCGGGCGAAGTGCGGCTCAAGCTCACCTTCCCGCCGCCAAGCCCGCCCAGCCCCGTCCCCGGCCGCAGTTCTCCTGGCGGCTGGCACAAAGTGGGGGAGTGAGTGAGGGAGAAGGGAAAGGAGGAGGAGGAAGAACGGAGATGCCGTCGCAGGGGCCGCCGGCCTGGATGCAGACCTTGATCTGGCAGGTGAACCGGGTGACCGTCTTGTCCGGAAACTTGAACACGTGCGACTCCTGTCAATGATCCTCTTTGTCCCACAGTCTGCCAAGCGGAGGAGTGGAGGGGAGCGTTACCTGGAAGGCCATGTTGAGCTGGTCGTTGTAGTTGGGCGTCTGCATGATGCATCGATCCACGCCGCAGCTGCAGAGGCACGGAATGGATTGGTGGAAGGGGGAGAGGAAGTGATTGAGGCAGTGACCCATTCTGGTCCAGACCAGAAGGATGCGGTTGCCCTGTCCGTCGTCTACGTAGCAGTTCTGGACGAGCATGCCGGAGGAGTCTGAGGGGCAGCTCCAGACGTGGTAGACGGGCTCTCCCACTGTCGCGGAGCGGGTTCCTCGGGCCCGGTGGGGGAGCCGCGGCGGATGGTGTACTGGCACTGCGGCATCTGGAAGGTAATGGCGGACTCCGTAGACGACAGGACACTGAATCGCGCTCAATTGTGAAAGCATTGGCTGGAGGAGAGAGAAGTGAAGGAAGAACCTGATGCTGAGTTCTGGGGTGAGCTCCTTGACGGACTCCATGTAGAAGCAGCTCGCGCAGAAGGTCTTGTCCACTTTGGTCACAAACTGCGGATGCAGCTGCACCACGGCACAGACGCGGTAGAACACTCCCGGCGGGTTCAACTGACAGCCCACTCTCCACCTCACATTCATTGCTCCTTTGAGGACCATTCAAGTCGGGGTGTGAGAAGCATATGAGGCAAACAAGTTCCAACGCCGCGCTCTCCTCTGTAGACCGCAGTCCTCGTGTCGGATGGTGATCATGTTGGTGTTGCGTGTGACGCAGCGTGGCTCATGGTGCCGTCCCTGAGGGAATCGTGGATCTCTTCTAAAAGATTGGAGGACGCAGGGGTCCTGAGGGAGGACCTTGACGAAGACATGACTGGGGTTGCCCTGGGTGGTCTCCACGGTGACTGATGTTGTCCACAAAGCAGTCCACGGCGGGCGTGCCCTGCACCTGGTTGGGGAACTCGATGCTGGCCACCCGGCCCACCTGCAATCAGCTTGCTTTCTTCCCTGTTTTTCCCGTCGTCGTTGGAGGGAGACTGGTCAGGCTGGTGGTGTTTGAGGAGGAGGGCATGAAAATGGGATCTGGAGGGGGGCACATAGGTGGTTGAACTGAGAGGTGGAAGAGGGGGCGAGGAGGAGACCTCCTGGCACTCTTGTCCTCTTGGAGTGAGAGCACTGCTTGCTCATCTCCTCACCTCTCTCCCTTCCTGCCTACTCCCTCAGCTACGTCAATTAAATGCTTCATTTCCATAAAGATACTAAGCAAAGAACAAATGGATTGAAAAAGCAAGAGAAATACACTCCATTCTTCTTAGTTTCCCAACATCCAGGCATAGGGAATAATTTCGAATGCAGTAATGGCATCATCAAAAAACCTTGCATATGGAGTTATGCAAAATTTTTGAAATATCATATAGGCCGAAGGTGTATTCTATATGAATACTTTGCATCATGGCTTAAACGGATGACCAACTCTGGTTGCAGATCTGGTTTGGGGACACCAGCAATAAAAACGATCAATTTCAAAAGGTCTGACCCGAATCCCGAAAGCAGTGAAAAAGAGTGTAAATTGTAACGCTGGTGAAGAAGGCGGCGATGAGGCGAAGGATGGCGCTGGCTTCTCTGGTCTTCATCTTCTCTGGACTGCTGCTCAACGACGACCTTGCTCACCACCAGGTGCTTGGGCACGGGGGGCTCCCTGCCAGACCCAACCTCCTGCTCCTTCCCACCTCAATGCCCTCCTGCCTG
>JASANA010001270.1:0-63635 GCA_030248095.1 Ptycholaimellus sp. GST1_10
GCGGAGATGGCAGTCTAGGGCAGGGACTGGCACAGACACATTCGTTGCACTATGCCCTCAACTTCTCTCTCAATCCTAAGCTTGTGGCTCGGTTTGGCCTGTTAGGAAATAGCTAAAAGTGCAAATCCTAAACTGGACTTATTGTGGAATGTGAGCAATGATTAAGGCAGGATAAAAGGGAGAAGAAAGCGGAGGAACCTTTACTGGCCGAGGACGACGGCCTCCTTGCGCAGGCCGGCCATGAAGGCGGACTGGGCGGGGGACGAGTGGCAGTTGTTGTCAACTGCTGCCAAGCTTACGCCGCCTTTCATCTTAGCCTTGCCCCTGTCTCCACTCTTCCTACCTCATAATCGGCCAAGACGCTGAAGGAATGTGGGAAGGGATACAGGTATAGCCGGCTAAAGCGGAGGAAACACTGGTGTCAGCTATATGGAGAGGGACTGGGTTTGAGTGAAGCAACCGGCGAGGCTCACCTACCCTCCTTTTTCGAGCAAGCAATGCATCTATAAGATTATTGCGATGCTAATCTTTTAAATTTTATTTATTTTAACATTTATTTTCTTTTCTATTTTACTTGCAACCAAATTACTGTTTTATTTTACCATCTAAAATGGTTTCAGCAAGAAATTTCAAAAACTTGCATCAAAAACGTATGAATGGACTTTTTTGTTTAATTTATTCTAGATACCTAAACCCAATTTTTTGCTATCTGATAGCCTAAACAAAATCGCTCTTTAGTACTATAGAAAGTAACAGGACATGCACCTATGAACAGTTTAGCGCAGAGCAGAGAAGAAAAGGCCAACAAATTCCTGCTGATGCTCCTAGCTAAGCAGAGGTGGGGCGAAAGCGATTGGGTAAATGGTATAGCCAATTTTGGCACCAAAATGGAGGCTCAGCAGAAAACTTCCTTGCTTTCCTGTCTTTGCTTGTATGCAGAGGGCAAAACTGAATAGTTGGGGATGATGATTTAAGATTCAAAATTATCTGGTTATTAGAATAAGTTCAAGTAAAAATGAAGTAGTCGAATGCGGAAGCAGATTGGAATTGAGCTGGGTCTAGTTGGCCGAGGCCTTTTGGTAGGCCGAGGCCTCCGTTGTAGGAATATGGTAGTAGGAGCTAGAAAATTATTGAGAAGGCAGCGGCGCTAGAACCTGAGGGGCTTTAAATACTAGGAGGTGTGGCATGCGAGAATGCGGGAGAGAATGCCCTAGTTTGCGATTCTTTTCCACCCTTCAACCGCGGGAGTTTGAGGGGTGAAGAAGTGGAGCTGCTAATAGAGGGGCCATAGAAACAAAAGGCGTCGGGGCACAAGAGTGTCCAGGAGTGCTAAACTTCTCCCTCGCCTCACCCACTCACGAGCGGGTCAGTCGCCCTAATGGCCATGAAGGTATGTTACCGGCTAGGTGAGATTAGACCTGGGTGGAATGGGATGAAGAGCAATATTGAGGCCCACCAATATTTGGGCGAACTCAAGTAGAAACGTAGGGGGGAAAGAGCCCAGCCCTGAGCCTCAGGCAAACGCAGCAAGCAGCATAATGGGCCTCAACTGGCCCTGGCCCACCTTCCTCCTTATCCGACCGCCCCAACCTCCTCTCAGTTCTCTTCTCACCTCTGCCTTCTTCTGCCTTCTCTCAAGGCAATAGCGCAGCTGTGAGCAGTCTTTGACTTGGCGAAAAGACAGGACAGGGGGCGCGGAGAGGGTTGGAGGCAGTTGGAATGAAGTTGAAACAGGGGGGGGGGGGGGGAACCTGCGGGAAAGGAGTCTGGGGACATATCAGATTGCAGGATGTATAAGAGTGTTCTTGGAGGGTGAGGATAGAAGGGTGAAGGAAAGGTCGGGAGGAGGAAAGTTAGAAGCGAAGGGGGAGGCAATTCATGCACAGCCTTGGACGAAAAGAGGCGAGCGGACACAGACAATATTGGCCAGCCTGTCCTTCCTCTTTATGAACTGGCGAAAGAAGGAGGGAAGCATAGGGAGGATGATGTGGGAGGGCGCAGGAAAGAGCCAGTCCTGCCCGTTAGTTCAGGCTCAGGAGGTGAGTGGAGAATGATGCTTCTTTGCTGGTTGGCGATGAAAAGAGGTGCGTTGAATCATAGTCGCCTACCCACTCGGCTGATGTTTCATCCATATGATAAGTCCACTTCAGTGATTGCAAGCAAACTTGACCTTTTTACTTCCCACCCCCTATCTAATTCGCCTCCACTATTTTATTTAACTACCTTCTTATCCCCTCCATTCATTTTACATCTCCCCCCTACTTAGATCTTCTCCCCCCCCCCCCCCCCCATTCAGTCTGGGTCCTAAGTCTGCAGCCCGTAGCCGTTAACCTTCCCGTTTCTACTGAGTAGAAAACCAATGTAGACACAAACAGGTCTCGTACCTACCTACTCTTTCTACATCAGGGACTCAGTAGAATGGCGAAGCTCTGTCGCCTTCCGGTGAAAGACAGGCTGTGGCCTGGACTGATATTTCGAAAAGGTCACAATCGGCTAAAAGCCAAAGCTGGGGTTTTAATTTGGGAGGGAGGGCTGCTGGGAGGGCAGGGGGGAATGGGGGAAATCAAGGCGTGCCCCGCCAAACAGGGCCACTTTTCTAGCCTAAGAGGGGTATGGCCGACGCTGCTCTGCCCAATTTTCAAAATTCTGGGGATTTAAGGATTCACATGACGGATGGGGATGAAGGGAAAGAAAGGAAACTTTGGCAATGGCTGAGGAAGAGACGGCAGGGCGTTGAGGCCAGTTCCATGCGACGTCCTTCCTCTTCATGAGCTGCTGCTCATTGCTGCCATGGCTGTTGGAGCTGGACAGGACGCGGTGGGAGCTGCCCGGGCCGTCCTTGCTGGCATCCGCCCCATCCTACTCTCCATTTTTCGAGCAAGCGAATGTCTGATAGACAAAGCGCTGCTAAGCTACTATTTGTTTTCTATTTTATATAAATATGGCTTTTTATTTGCCCAATTTAGCACAGGTAAACATTATAAAATACTTTTTCTTTCTAAATTAATGACTAAAACTGCACCTAACAATAAAACTCTTGCTCAATAGAGCCAAACTAAACCAAATAGAACACTTGCACTATAAGCATCTGCCAACAGGGCTTGCCTCCTGAGCTCATCCTAATTTGATTCCACCTCTGCCGTTTCACTACGGGCCCGGCATTGTTTTGACTGCGAACAGAGTGAAAAGAGCGTGGCGAAATAAGGGGCTGTTGGAATAGATGGCATTGAGCGGATGACAGGCCGGCGGCACTTGGCATGGACAGCGCCCAAGCTAGAGAATCTGTCAGGGCCTATCACGACATACACTCACTACTCTGGGGACTCATCCCAGACCGACAAGCCCGAGCTTCCTTTGCTTCTGACCGACAAGCCCGAGGTTCAAGGCAAGCGATGGGGTAAGGAAAGGAAAGGGGATGGATGTATGCACAGGCTGGGGGGCAGAGGGCAATGGAGTGCGGCTACCTCGATTGTTCAATTCCGATAAACAGCTGCTTCCAACAACTGTTGCCCTAGCTGGATCCAGACTGCGCACGGCGGGGACAGTGCAAGCTTTGAAGATGGCCTAGAGTGAGGCTGCAAAGAGTGCAAAATGAGGCACAGGGGAGGGTGAGCGGAAAGGATGGGCGCTCGGGGCGTGAGCGCTGGCAAGGCCGGAAGCAACTGCCCTCCCTGCCGCCATCCTGGAAAAGGTAGAGGGATGCGTTGGGGAGGGGAGCAAAAAGCAAGACCTAATGCGAGGATTTGAGGAGTGCCGAAGGCCATGCCGACATACTCCTTCAAGCAATCGGCTCAAACCTTGCCTAGCCCATTAAGTCATTGCTCTAGCATGATTTAAGCGGCGGAGGTGAGGAGGGGAGACGGGACCCTGGCTAAGACGAGAGAGGTAGTGGGTTGAGGGTAAGACATGAGGGTCAAGAGAAGCAAAAAGGAGCGTCGGTGTTGGCTCTGCTTCAGTCTGGCCGCGGATAGAGAAGCGTGGGCCGCGGGGCATTATGCTGAAGTCAGGGTACTGGGCAAGGGGAGCCGACCAAATTGCTAACACCAACACTGGACCACGCTCATTCGTACGCCAGGGCTATGCCCTGAGCAGAGGAGTTACGCCTTTCGCTAAAATTGCCCCATCTTCCAAACCTAGCTTTGCACGCCAGGCTTAAACCAGCCACTCCCTCCCATGTTCACATCGGCAGGTGGTGTTGCATAACGGCAGCTTAGCTTATCAAATGGGCGCAGTGACTGGAGTTAGCCTTTCAGCACAAAAGTCAGAGAGGGGCAGGAAGGCTTGCAAAAGGGTAAGCCTACTGGCGAAAGTGGGTGAGAGGTGGATGGCAGGGGAAGAGGATGAGGGGTACTTGGAGCAGGAGCATCGGCAGGTGGCAGGGTTGTAGAAGGAGCAGAAGCCTGGCCCGTCGCGGTGGATGCTGGACTGGCTGGTGACGCCCCTGCCCAAGAAAACGGCTACTCTGGCCGTCGGCGGCTGTTTCCCCTGCCTTGATGTGTGGGGTAGGTTTCGGCAGGGACCCAGAGAAGGTGGATGCGGTGATGAAGACTGAGATGTGGCAGGGGTGGTAAACGCCGCGGGCGGGAGGCCCGCGAAAGGGGTTGTTGGCCAAGAAGTGGCCCGTGTTCCGCTAGCTGGCAGGAGTTTGCTGATCTGCCTTGGGGAGGGCAAAACGAAACCTTAGTAGAGGTGACGGGGACACAGGCAAGGCGGGGGAAGGCTTGGGCATTGAGCACCCACCCAGTAGCAGGCGTCGTCCATGCGCATGGCCATGGTATCGCGGCTGGCCGTTCTCATGACGTGAGAGGAGAGAGAAAGACCACGTGGGGGGACGGGGCGAAGAAGAAAGGGGTGGATGATGGCGCAGCCGCAGTTGCAGGCGTCGAGCTCGCGGTAGGGATTGGAGCAGCTGCCGGCGCCCATATGCTTGCTGCCCACACTTCAGTACCGCTCTGCCTATTTCGCTCTCTCCACCCATCGCTCTTTGCCTATGACTGGGGTAGGAGAAGGAGGTGGAAAGGAAGGGAAAAAGAGCAGGGTTCGGATAGGCTGTGAACTAATCGACCTAGACAGGGCCCCCTTGCGGTGGCGGAGAGAAGGGTGAACCTTGATGGAATGCGCAGGGTTCCTGGAACGGGTTGCCAGGGGTCTCGACGAGGTTGGGGGAAGTGTGGACGTGGATGTCTGGCTAGTGTAGCGGCAGAGGGAGCTGCAGAAGGCAGTGCCACAGGGCCCGCGGTGGCAGACGCCGCCCTGGCAGTTGCCTACCTTTAAGCAGCTGGCCGCCTCTCGGATTCAGCTGTTGTTCCTTCAACCTCGCAAGGAGCTAGACGAATGAGGAAGGGAACCTAAATGATGGAGGAGCTGCAGAGGCCACGGGAGACGTGGCCCAATTTACCCCAACCCCGGATGGGAGCCCATGGCTCTTCTGGGAAGGGAGGGGCTTTGAGGCGAAGCATTTAAGGCTCACACACCCTCCCTTTTCGGAGCGAGCAACAAATCTTTAAGATTTTTGTGATGCTAATCATTGCCCCTTTGGTATCACCTTACACTCTGCTTGCTATTCCATTCCTTCTATTTATATTAATTCCCTAAGTTTCGTACAGCTTCATAAAATGTTAATGTTAAATTTACCAGACATTATAGCCATTTAAGTTAATTTACTTGAGAATACTGTCCAATTTTAACTCTTAACATGATTTTAGTTCTTTAAGTTAGCCAAGCAATTTTACCATATTAAATGCGGAGCTGGTCAAAACTTATAACTTTAACAATTTCACTTCTATTTTCACTTGCCTTATGTTAGAGATTCGATTTTACAAAAGATTTATAGAATTTGTTTATGATTTTAAACTAAACTATGCTCCAGTTTACTTTTTAACTTATTACAGACATGGATATTTCCACCCTCAATCGTTTGTTGAAAGGTCTTTAAGTTTTAAACAGAAATTAAATCTCTTGAGCTAACAATTTAACGATTGAATTGAGCCAGCATCGTCCCATTTTCGGAGGCCAAGCATTACATCGTAGAAAGACAGGAGTTTTGCGGATCCAGGTGGCCGAAGCCGAAAAGGGAGATTGACAGGGGAAAAGGGGCGGTGGGAATGAAGGGCTGTAATGAAAGGGGGGAAAGGGGAGGGAGAGGAGGGATGAGCATAGGTGGGTGGGAGGTCATGGCATACAAAGGAGCTGCTCCTCCATGCTTTCCATCTCGTACGGCTGCTACTAGCTTCCCTACCCTTTCCCCTACGCCGCACCCATAAATTACAAACCGATCGTTGCAAGGAGATATGAAATGGGAAATAAGTGAGGGCAGGCCAGAGGCAAGGAAGGGGGAGGAAAGGGTACCTTTGGATGGGAGCTGGGGGATGGCGCCGCCGATGGAGTTGCTGATAGCGCTGGAGCTGAGTTTGTAGTAGCAGATGATGGGCAAGCCGGGGTTGGTGTCGTTGTCCATCTTTCGGCAACTGGCCGCCTCCACGACCGCGTGCTGCTCTTCTCACCTATTTGATTTTGTGCATTTTCTGGCCTGGATCATGGTTTAGACGAAAAAAAAGGTTCGATGATTGAGCAGATATGCTTCAACTAGGAGGCGAGAAGAATAAGGAAATGAAGGAGGTGACAAGAGCCTGGGTGTATGAGCTGGAGGCAGCAATGGGGAGTTGCAGGGACAGGTGCTTGCTGTGGTCCTAGGTGGAGCCGCCGTTTGGCATACCCAACAGCAGGCTCGCCAGTCTCTCCGGTCTCCTCAGCCTTTTACTTCAAACGTCCTTCCTTTCTCCTCACCGCTCCTGCCTTTTGCCGCCAGCAAAGGAGAGCGGAACAGGGAGGAGGGAAAGGAAAAGGCTGCCTTCGGATGGTGGGCATGGCGTGGGCCTGGTTTGGGCGGTGGTGGAGTTGCGGGAGATGGGCGGCGAAGACTTGTGGCATGCTGGCGTGTGACAATTTGGCGCTCTACACCTGTATTCCGCCCTTTGCTCTCCTGTCCCCGCTCCTTCTCTCACTTCATGCAAGCCTCCACCACACGGCAGGAGGCAGAAGGGATGGAAAAGGGATGGGAGGGAGGGACCTGAGACAGGCGGCCAGGAGAATGGTGTTGTTGATTGAGATGGGCTGGTGCTGACAGTTGTACAGCAGGCTGGGGTTGTGGATCTTCATACCCGCCGTCTGGCCGCCCATTTCCGCAGCACTGTGCTCATTTCTGTGCCCGTTCGCTGAATGGTGGTGGAGGGAAACCTGGGCAGAGGAGGTAGAGGGCGGCGACGCTGGGCTGCCTGTACCAGTGCTCGTTGCCGTCGCAGGGGCTGGTGTTGGCCTTGGAGCTGCTGATCGGCATGCTCAACTGCTCACTGACCTTTACCGCTCATTGCTTTCGACCCTATACTTTCCATTCCAATCATTTTCTTAGCTCTGCTTTAAACACTTGCCAGCCAACAAAGATTTGAAGGGAGCAGAGGGGAGAAAAGGAGGGAACCTGGATGGGTAGGGTGAAGGGCGGCGAAGCAGAGCTGTAGGTGCGGGTGTTTAGCATGACTGCAGGGGCTGTAGCTGGCCGTGAGGTCCCTGTCCTCGGTGACCACCTGCAATGCTCTGGCCTGTTACCTCAAACGCTACCTTTGTTCTTTTCTTGCTCTTTCAGCCAGGCCGAAGAGGGAGGCAAGGCTAGGGGGAAGGGAAAGAATAGTAAAGAGGGAGAGGTTGGGGGGGGGGGGAATGAGGAAGGAGAAGGCAAACGTTTTGATGCAGCTTTTGTGCAGGAGGCCGGAGGAGTTGGACATCGTGGGGCAGGTGTTCCTAAAGGGCCACACCGAAATGCATGGGCTAGGTCTCTCTTCCAGACTTTGGCATTGTTCTCTACCTCTTTCACTCATCCTTACACTCATAGCTAATGTCTCAATTCTTCTTTCATTTATTTTCCAACATAGAGCTGATCAGGAACTATGTTAGAGGCACTCTGTTGCTGGACTGATCAGGAACAGCAACAAAGAGAGGAAATGGAAGCAAGAGACTTTGCCGAGTGGATGGGAGAGGAGGCAGTTGCAAAAGTGAGGGGGAGGGAAACCTGTGTGGGTGAGGTGGTGGTGGCGATGCTGAGCTGCAGGGACTGGTACTTGTCGCCGCACCTGCGGCTGGCAACGGCCACGGAGCTGCTGTCCGTCCTGCCCACCAGCTAGTTCACTTTCTTCTACCCCTCAATCACTCTTCATTTTCTCCCCGTATCTCCGTTTATTACCGCTGGGAGAGGAGGGCTGGGTTGAGAGAAGAGGGAAGAGCAAGCAAATCCTGAAGACTCAGGGGGGGAACTCTGGGGAGTCCAAGGCGAACCTTGGCTTCCTTCCGCTCCTTCAGCCTGGGGAAGAGGAGTTCTGGGCCTGACTGGCTGCTCTTCCCGCCTCTGTTGGCTGGGGCTGCGACTGTTGTCACAGGCTGCTGCAAGCCTTCTGCGTTCTGCTCTGGCTTGTCTGCCACGCCTCTGTTGGGCGCTAACCTCTGGCGGGAGGTTTAGGTGGCGACTCAGGGTCGCTGTCTAGGAGAAGAAGTGAAGCTGAGTCTGATTTGCCGAAGCACAAGACAGATAGAAGAGTTTGGCCAACTATGCTCTCCTACCTGCACTTGGATATATGTGATTATGGATGAGATTAGATGCGGTTATGAATGCCTTGCTGTCTTCTTTGCCTGCACCGACGTTTTTTGCAATAGGGCCGTTCTCACCCCCGGCGTTTTTGGGCAACCTGGAGCCGCTCGCACTCCCGGCGTTTTTCTTGCTGAGGCCGCTCGCACCTCCGGCGTTTATTCGGACTACCCTAGGCCGCTCTCACCCCTTACGTTTGGTTTCAGGAGGCCGTTGACACCCCCGCACTGGCTAATTTATGAAGACACTACCTTTCTCTCCGAGGTCCTACCCGGTCCAGCCTTATAGAGAGAAGATAGACTCTGGTACTGATTTACAACTCAGACAGAGTGCTTGGTTGGATCTGTTGCGTATCTGGCTCTACTTCTTCAATCCGTTCAACTTCTTTACGTCGTCTTTCTGCCACATCCACTAACACACTCAGACGCAATGCTCAAAGTCAAAGCAATGATGGAAAAGATGAAATTGAGCTGGGTCTGATTGGCCGAGGCCGGTGTTAGGACGGCGACAAACGAAGGACTAAATGATGAGGTTGGTTAGATGGGAGACCAAAAAACCACTCTCTGCTACCACGTAGTGAGGCTACCCTCGCAAGGGCACCTACTCGTCCCTATCGTTATGCCCGTGGGCCGCGATGACTGGGATGTGGAGGAAGAAGAAGACATTAGAGTTTATACAGATGAGAAGCAGAAGCAAGAGGGCAGACTGATGGCGTGATGGTGAAAGAGGGGGTTCTTATAGGGCAGCCGGGCAGAGCACACAGAGGGCAGACAAGATGGCGGCGCAGAGGGGCAGGGGCAGAGCTGAAGCATGGCGTGATGGGCTGTGGCGCAATGGAGGGGGGTGTAGGCAGTGTGCTGGAGGGCAAAGGTGCGGGGGATGCATGTGGACAGTGTAAAGGGGGGCCCATGTGAGGAGGGAGGGGCAGTGGGGGTGTGTGTGTGCGCGGCAGAGAGGCAGGGCAGGGGGCCTGCAAGGGCAGTGGAGTAGAGTGGCACAGGGGGAAGGGGAGAGAGAAGTGAGGCAGAGAGGGGGCCACAGCGGGAGAAGAGGAGAGAGCAGGAAGTATAGAAGGCAAGGCAAGAAGAGTGATCATAGGCTATCGCATGGCGGAGGGCTGCGATGGAAGAGGCTGACAGGCTCGCGTAGGCCAGGCTGGACGGAGCGAGCCGGAGTCTCAGGACACTCGGCAGGACAGAGGGCAGGGGGCAGGAATGGCCACGCCGCGGAGAGCTCCTCATGCCGTCCATACTCCGCCTGGCAGCAAGGCTCCTTGTATGGAAGAGAAGGGAAGAGGAGAAGGAGGAAGAAGGAGGAAAAGAGAGCTAAAGGCGGTGGCATTGGGGCTGGGATTGCAGAGGCGGGAGATGATGAAGAAGTTGGCTGTCCTCAGAGTGGGCAGTGAGGGACTTTTCCAGATCACCTCACTACGGTATGGATAAGGCATGTAAATAGCTTCCCCATTCCAAGTAATGTCGATTTGTTTTCTCAAGTAAACCACTGACCTATGTTTTGGGCAAATCAAAAACAAGGCCATTAAAAGCCTAGCATATCTTGAACATAGTCAAATGCTTCTGTGAAAGGATTGAAATCATCTGAAGGCTGATATTCAGTACGATCGAGTAGCGGCATTGTCGGAAGATCAGCCAGATCATGCCAAAAAGGAGTGCCCTAAAATTGAAAGCCTAGTTTATTGGAAGCTAAAAATGCACTTTGAATTCCGAACACTTGAAGTGAAAAGAGCCTCTGCCATTTGACGAGTAAGAGTATCGCCAGCGCCATCCGAATTTACCAGATAACCCACAAGTTGAGCTAGCAGATGGCGATTGCACTGAATTCTGAAGTAGACTTGCAAAGGTTCATCATAAAGGTAGTATTGAAGAGCCAGTGCATCCATTTCCGAATACATATGCAAATGAGCCTTTTTAAAATAATTTTGAATGTAATTTTATGTAAAAAATAAAAAATAGAACCGATAAAAACTTTGCAGTTGTCCAAGCGGTAGCTTTAAAATAGCTAATGCCATTGGTATAGGGACAGTTTTCGAAGGTTGTGCCAGCGCTCAGAACCATTTCAGCATTTTCATCATCATAGAAAGACATATCATGCCAGCTAAGGTCATCAAAAGAAGGTCCAGTTGACTCCTATAAAATCAATATGAAAGAACACGCAATTTTTGATTGGGAAAAACTAGAAGCATGTAGCCGCAGCAGTCAGCCATTTTCCTAATAGCACTATAAGTGACGCTTAAAATATCAAGCATTGGCTGGCCATCGTCAATAGCTATAGCATTAATTGAGGTAAGAGGCATTTTGAGGACTTTTGTGAAGGTAGAAGACTTGCAACAAACTTGCTTGAAGAGTGATAAGAATCAGACGTGCAATGAAAATCTTGCTAACTAAGGGTTTTTGTTTTGAAAGAGATAAGCATAAGTATACACAGCTGAAAAGCCTTCTTAAGCAAAATTTTAAGGCTTTTTATCAGTTCACCAACAACACCGTCAACTTTTATCTTAGATATATCTTCAGTAAATTAGAGTTAAATAATGTCTGATAATTATTTTGAGTATTTTTCAAAGAGGAAATTTGTAAGGATGGAAGAGGAATGGCCGGAAGATCTGCTGAAGCTGGCTGAAGTCGCAGAAGAGGCAGACGATATTCTCTGGCGAGCGTGGCATCGCTACAGGACTTTCACGCACCTGCATCACAATCACCTGCCCTATGGCAGTGCACTATTTGGAATCGGATTCAACGACATCTTTGGGACTTTTATTGGATGCTAATGGTTTTGTGTTTTGTGTGATTTTTTTTAATGGGAAACTAAAATATCTAAAAAACAAGACTTTAGTTTTTTATGAGGTGGGCTTTTTTATGAGATAGGCGTGTTTGAAAAAACAAACAAGAAAGCCGCAAGCACACGAAGCTAAGTCGAACGCATGAAGCACAGTTAGTAGTATATTCGTATTTGGCCTTGCTACCCCTTACCACCCTTTAGCGCTTTTAGAGCGCTTTCCTAAAAGCGCTCGCAAAAACTGCATTATCATGAGTGTTTTATTGACATAGCGCGAGCGAAAAGGGTTAAGATGGGCAGTAAGGGCCCCCTCTGCTATACTACTAGCACTGCCAGGTGATGCTGAGTATAGCCATTGACACATCCGCTGCCCCGCGCCCCACCAGAGCCACTGCACTAACCTGTAGAGCATCGGCCAGCCCATGGCGAAGAGTGGCGGTGAGTAGGCAACGACCTGGAAGCGCTGCCAGGTGATGCTGAGTATAGCCATTGACACATCCGCTGCCCCGCGCCCCACCAGAGCCACTGCACTAACCTGTAGAGCATCGGCCAGCCCATGGCGAAGAGTGGCGGTGAGTAGGCAACGACCTGGAAGCGCTGCCAGGTGATGCTGAGTATAGCCATTGACACATCCGCTGCCCCGCGCCCCACCAGAGCCACTGCACTAACCTGTAGAGCATCGGCCAGCCCATGGCGAAGAGTGGCGGTGAGTAGGCAACGACCTGGAAGCGCTGCCAGGTGATGCTGAGTATAGCCATTGACACATCCGCTGCCCCGCGCCCCACCAGAGCCACTGCACTAACCTGTAGAGCATCGGCCAGCCCATGGCGAAGAGTGGCGGTGAGTAGGCAACGACCTGGAAGCACTGCCAGGTGATGCTGAGTATAGCCATTGACACATCCGCTGCCCCGCGCCCCACCAGAGCCACTGCACTAACCTGTAGAGCATCGGCCAGCCCATGGCGAAGAGTGGCGGTGAGTAGGCAACGACCTGGAAGCGCTGCCAGGTGATGCTGAGTATAGCCATTGACACATCCGCTGCCCCGCGCCCCACCAGAGCCACTGCACTAACCTGTAGAGCATCGGCCAGCCCATGGCGAAGAGTGGCGGTGAGTAGGCAACGACCTGGAAGCGCTGCCAGGTGATGCTGAGTATAGCCATTGACACATCCGCTGCCCCGCGCCCCACCAGAGCCACTGCACTAACCTGTAGAGCATCGGCCAGCCCATGGCGAAGAGTGGCGGTGAGTAGGCAACGACCTGGAAGCGCTGCCAGGTGATGCTGAGTATAGCCATTGACACATCCGCTGCCCCGCGCCCCACCAGAGCCACTGCACTAACCTGTAGAGCATCGGCCAGCCCATGGCGAAGAGTGGCGGTGAGTAGGCAACGACCTGGAAGCGCTGCCAGGTGATGCTGAGTATAGCCATTGACACATCCGCTGCCCCGCGCCCCACCAGAGCCACTGCACTAACCTGTAGAGCATCGGCCAGCCCATGGCGAAGAGTGGCGGTGAGTAGGCAACGACCTGGAAGCGCTGCCAGGTGATGCTGAGTATAGCCATTGACACATCCGCTGCCCCACGCCCCACCAGAGCCACTGCACTAACCTGTAGAGCATCGGCCAGCCCATGGCGAAGAGTGGCGGTGAGTAGGCAACGACCTGGAAGCGCTGCCAGGTGATGCTGAGTATAGCCATTGACACATCCGCTGCCCCGCGCCCCACCAGAGCCACTGCACTAACCTGTAGAGCATCGGCCAGCCCATGGCGAAGAGTGGCGGTGAGTAGGCAACGACCTGGAAGCGCTGCCAGGTGATGCTGAGTATAGCCATTGACACATCCGCTGCCCCGCGCCCCACCAGAGCCACTGCACTAACCTGTAGAGCATCGGCCAGCCCATGGCGAAGAGTGGCGGTGAGTAGGCAACGACCTGGAAGCGCTGCCAGGTGATGCTGAGTATAGCCATTGACACATCCGCTGCCCCGCGCCCCACCAGAGCCACTGCACTAACCTGTAGAGCATCGGCCAGCCCATGGCGAAGAGTGGCGGTGAGTAGGCAACGACCTGGAAGCGCTGCCAGGTGATGCTGAGTATAGCCATTGACACATCCGCTGCCCCGCGCCCCACCAGAGCCACTGCACTAACCTGTAGAGCATCGGCCAGCCCATGGCAAAGAGTGGCGGTGAGTAGGCAACGACCTGGAAGCGCTGCCAGGTGATGCTGAGTATAGCCATTGACACATCCGCTGCCCCGCGCCCCACCAGAGCCACTGCACTAACCTGTAGAGCATCGGCCAGCCCATGGCGAAGAGTGGCGGTGAGTAGGCAACGACCTGGAAGCGCTGCCAGGTGATGCTGAGTATAGCCATTGACACATCCGCTGCCCCGCGCCCCACCAGAGCCACTGCACTAACCTGTAGAGCATCGGCCAGCCCATGGCGAAGAGTGGCGGTGAGTAGGCAACGACCTGGAAGCGCTGCCAGGTGATGCTGAGTATAGCCATTGACACATCCGCTGCCCCGCGCCCCACCAGAGCCACTGCACTAACCTGTAGAGCATCGGCCAGCCCATGGCGAAGAGTGGCGGTGAGTAGGCAACGACCTGGAAGCGCTGCCAGGTGATGCTGAGTATAGCCATTGACACATCCGCTGCCCCGCGCCCCACCAGAGCCACTGCACTAACCTGTAGAGCATCGGCCAGCCCATGGCGAAGAGTGGCGGTGAGTAGGCAACGACCTGGAAGCGCTGCCAGGTGATGCTGAGTATAGCCATTGACACATCCGCTGCCCCACGCCCCACCAGAGCCACTGCACTAACCTGTAGAGCATCGGCCAGCCCATGGCGAAGAGTGGCGGTGAGTAGGCAACGACCTGGAAGCGCTGCCAGGTGATGCTGAGTATAGCCATTGACACATCCGCTGCCCCGCGCCCCACCAGAGCCACTGCACTAACCTGTAGAGCATCGGCCAGCCCATGGCGAAGAGTGGCGGTGAGTAGGCAACGACCTGGAAGCGCTGCCAGGTGATGCTGAGTATAGCCATTGACACATCCGCTGCCCCGCGCCCCACCAGAGCCACTGCACTAACCTGTAGAGCATCGGCCAGCCCATGGCGAAGAGTGGCGGTGAGTAGGCAACGACCTGGAAGCGCTGCCAGGTGATGCTGAGTATAGCCATTGACACATCCGCTGCCCCGCGCCCCACCAGAGCCACTGCACTAACCTGTAGAGCATCGGCCAGCCCATGGCGAAGAGTGGCGGTGAGTAGGCAACGACCTGGAAGCGCTGCCAGGTGATGCTGAGTATAGCCATTGACACATCCGCTGCCCCGCGCCCCACCAGAGCCACTGCACTAACCTGTAGAGCATCGGCCAGCCCATGGCAAAGAGTGGCGGTGAGTAGGCAACGACCTGGAAGCGCTGCCAGGTGATGCTGAGTATAGCCATTGACACATCCGCTGCCCCGCGCCCCACCAGAGCCACTGCACTAACCTGTAGAGCATCGGCCAGCCCATGGCGAAGAGTGGCGGTGAGTAGGCAACGACCTGGAAGCGCTGCCAGGTGATGCTGAGTATAGCCATTGACACATCCGCTGCCCCGCGCCCCACCAGAGCCACTGCACTAACCTGTAGAGCATCGGCCAGCCCATGGCGAAGAGTGGCGGTGAGTAGGCAACGACCTGGAAGCGCTGCCAGGTGATGCTGAGTATAGCCATTGACACATCCGCTGCCCCGCGCCCCACCAGAGCCACTGCACTAACCTGTAGAGCATCGGCCAGCCCATGGCGAAGAGTGGCGGTGAGTAGGCAACGACCTGGAAGCGCTGCCAGGTGATGCTGAGTATAGCCATTGACACATCCGCTGCCCCGCGCCCCACCAGAGCCACTGCACTAACCTGTAGAGCATCGGCCAGCCCATGGCGAAGAGTGGCGGTGAGTAGGCAACGACCTGGAAGCGCTGCCAGGTGATGCTGAGTATAGCCATTGACACATCCGCTGCCCCGCGCCCCACCAGAGCCACTGCACTAACCTGTAGAGCATCGGCCAGCCCATGGCGAAGAGTGGCGGTGAGTAGGCAACGACCTGGAAGCGCTGCCAGGTGATGCTGAGTATAGCCATTGACACATCCGCTGCCCCGCGCCCCACCAGAGCCACTGCACTAACCTGTAGAGCATCGGCCAGCCCATGGCGAAGAGTGGCGGTGAGTAGGCAACGACCTGGAAGCGCTGCCAGGTGATGCTGAGTATAGCCATTGACACATCCGCTGCCCCGCGCCCCACCAGAGCCACTGCACTAACCTGTAGAGCATCGGCCAGCCCATGGCGAAGAGTGGCGGTGAGTAGGCAACGACCTGGAAGCGCTGCCAGGTGATGCTGAGTATAGCCATTGACACATCCGCTGCCCCGCGCCCCACCAGAGCCACTGCACTAACCTGTAGAGCATCGGCCAGCCCATGGCGAAGAGTGGCGGTGAGTAGGCAACGACCTGGAAGCGCTGCCAGGTGATGCTGAGTATAGCCATTGACACATCCGCTGCCCCGCGCCCCACCAGAGCCACTGCACTAACCTGTAGAGCATCGGCCAGCCCATGGCGAAGAGTGGCGGTGAGTAGGCAACGACCTGGAAGCGCTGCCAGGTGATGCTGAGTATAGCCATTGACACATCCGCTGCCCCGCGCCCCACCAGAGCCACTGCACTAACCTGTAGAGCATCGGCCAGCCCATGGCGAAGAGTGGCGGTGAGTAGGCAACGACCTGGAAGCGCTGCCAGGTGATGCTGAGTATAGCCATTGACACATCCACCGCCCCGCGCCCCACCAGAGCCACCGCACTGCTGTCGTTTAGCCAGCCCTGAGTTCTCTCATACTTGTCAGCGATGTTATCCACACAGCCGATTGGCAGCTGTGTGAATAGCCCGACCTGTGGATGAGCAAAGCCAGTGGCTCGTATAGGATGAATATCTTGTAGGTGGAAGCCGGGTTTGAGCATGGCCTGTATGGCGAAGGTGGAGAGGATTGTGTATGGGTGAAGGTGGGAGCAATGGCTGAGGTCATAGCTGCGTGGCTTTAGACACGGCCATCTTTCATCCATTTCTACCCAGGCCAGGCTCAAGTTCAGGGACATTGCGGAAGTGTCTGCGTCTAAATCGTTTTTGCTCCTAGCTAGCAGGCTGAAAAGGCCCAACTTGGGGCGCTGTTCTCGGGTTTCGCTTGAGACGGTATTCGTTGCAGAGGCTTTGTTGGTTTTTTCTTTCATTGTAGAGCCCCTTTTTCATTTGGCTTGCGGCTGGCGCCAGGAAGCAAAACGACTGTGAGCACCCAGCAAGGGCGGATAGAGAGTTGTTTCGACGGGGGAAAAATGAATTCAAAATTTGCGACTTCGTCTTTAAAAAAATTCTTAAAAAATGCGCGCGAAGCGCGCCAAGAATTTTTTCACAGTGCAAAAAAAGGTCTTAAAAATTAAGGAAAATTAGCAACTGTCTTAGAAGTCTTTATTTCTTTGTCTTTTTGCTCGGGCCACTTCTATTTCGGGCGAAAACAGATTAACTTTGGCTTGCCGATGGTACCATTCAACCCAATAATCAGGTACTATTATTGCGAAATTCAAATGTGAGAAGGATAAAAGCGCAAAACCAAGGACCAAGCGCAGCACCCGCACATCAGTACATTAGCAAGAAACTTGGAGTGCATTGTTGCTGTTTGTGGCAGAAGCTGCGGCCGGCTGGCGGAAGGATTTGCCAAGAGGGCGGCGGGGGGCCAAAAAGCTGGGCGGCGAAGGAGCAGAGACAAAAGCGCATCCTTTGCCCAGCCCACTGGCGGGCCGCGAGCGAGGAAGCAAGTGTGGCGGAGCAGAAACAATGCCCCGCCCCCTTCACCCCTCCCCTAATGACACTACAGCCCCACCTCCTCTTACTCCCAACCAACACTGGCGCCTCCTGGCTCTGGAATCAGGAAGATAGCCCCAGGACCCTCCTTTCTCCCCCTTTCCCTCCTCTACTCCCCCTCACCCTTGCCCTACCCCAGATCCAACCACCTCAGAGACAGTTGGCCGAAGAGTTGAGGCTGGATGTAGATGTTGCTGGTGTATATAACGGCGTCCATCCAACCACCGCCCCCCCTCCGCCCCTACTCACGTGTCAGAGCCATTGAAGTGTGTCAACACGGGGCTCCTGGCCTCCTCTTTGGGCCCACACCCCGGCACACGCCCTCCCTCCACCCAGCCCCCTCCACACTGGCCCCTCCTCCTTGTCCACTTACATCCACCCCCCAAGCCATTGGAGCGAGGCACATCCCAGCCACTCCCCCGCATCCAGGTGAATCCTCAGTTTAGGCGGCGGGTGCGAGCGCGAAGTTGCGGAGGAAAGGCGCCTTTCAAAGGCCACCACCCCCCGGAGCCGGAGAGGGAAGGGGATTCCAGAAACGGCCTCTCTCATTCACCTCCTGCTTCCAAAGCCCCTCTCCCAATCCTCCCTACCAAATCCCCAGACACCGTCCTGCTTCCTGTGGCTCCCCAATCCTCCGGCGATGAGTCTCGCATGAAGAGGAAAAACTGACGCCTCTTCTGCCTTAGCCGCCGCCATGCTTCCCCTGCTCAGTCTCCTCATGCTGGCTGGTTAGTTCTGCTCACTTTTTCCGCTTCGGGTAGGGAGGGCGCAAAAAAAGAGTCTTAGCCGGGCGCATGCTTGGATGTTTTCGCCGCCCTCCCTTTCATGGTATCTCCGCGTCACGGGCTGGAGAGAAAAGGCCGCCCCCCAACAACCCTTGTCCCAACCACCCACCTGCCTCTCATGCTAGGCAATCAACAACAGCGCCCACACATTCTCTTTCTCCCCACCTGCTCCAGACCTCTTGTCCAGTGCCACACAACCCCCCTCCTACACCTTTTTTCCAACTTCTTCCAGCTTTCTCTTTCCACCACCAGCAACATATGCTTGAGCTATTTGTGGCAGACAAAGACTAGCAAAACATATCAGCTGATTTGACAGATGGTGTCGAGGGCGTTCAGAGAAATGAAGTTTCGTCCAGACAACGGCGGCAGTAATTAAAACTTTTGGGCTGGTTGGCTGAGGTTTAGCTTGTTGCAACTGAGGACAAATGCGGGAGCCTGCGTGGGCCCCTGTCTGGCAGAGATGTCCGAGGCCATGGGCGCCCACATGGAGTCCACCCAGGGCATCCTCTCCTACTCCCTCTACGACCAGGACAACCTGGCCAAGTTCTGCCGGTTCCTCTCCTGCCATGTCTTTCTCTCCTCTTTGTCTTTCAACTATCCCGTCTCTTTGTCCAGCTCCTACAGACGGGGGAAGCTGTGCCTGGAGGACTGCGGGGTGTCCCGCCTCCGCGACCTCATGCTTAACACCTTCAAGGCCATCGACTTCATCTGCGTGGACCATTACCAGGGTTCCATCACCCCTTTCCCAGCCAGCCCATCCTCCCTCCACCCAGCCGTACTCTCTTTCAGAACTGCTGGAGCACATTCCCTGCTACCGCAAAGCGGAGCCAGCTTTCCGAGCCGCCTGCTCCCGCCAGTGTGATGGCTTCCAGGAACTCCGCCGCATCAAAGTCTCTATCTTCCTCCTCCGCCTTCAACTTTTTTAATATAAATTTATATATTTTTATAATATTTTATAAATTTTATTTAAAGTTATAAAATATAAATTTTTTTTAAATATAAACTCAGACCTGCCCATGCACAGGAGGAGCAGGCGGTGATCACGGCGCCGATCGATCAGAGCACGAAGACCAACATCGACGGCCTCTCCGTGGTCCTGGCCCAGATGTGCTCGTGAGGCCTTTTTGCTGGCTGTAGGAGGAGGGGAGGAGGAGATTAGGATGGCAGGGTGCTGGACTGCGAGCTGGAGTGTCAGAAGGGGATCATCGAGGCAGAGTGCGCCGGTCACAGCGGTGCAGACATCTTCCTTAGACGCTTTGCCACCGAGGGAGCCAGGTTCTGACCAGAGATATCAGCCCTAGGAGTCCAAGGGCCCTAGGAGCCATATCAGTCCAATTGTGTCCTTCAGACCGCTGGAGCGGATGCTGTGGGACGCGGGGGCGGCCAACTACTGGCCGGAGTCCTGCGAGAAGCTGGCCGCCAGTGCTGCCAAGCCTGTTTCTGCATTCCTCGCAATTGCTCTTGCTTTACTTTGTTTTTGCGTCTTCTAGAAAGTTTTGGTTATCAAAGGGTGGCTTATTTTCCTCCTGGTGCAATCGTTGGCTCGGCAGCTATTATCTGAAGGGCAGCAAATCAAATGTTGGTATTAATGGAGCTCATGAAAGAAGGAGGAGTGCCTGTTTTGAGGTAGCTATAGCCCCCGAGTCCGCGTAGCAGAGCATGGGCTTTTTGCTTTTAAATGGAAAAATTGAATGTTCGAACAATGCAGCATTTCAATTGTCAGTATTTATTTAATGAAAATCAGCGAAACACAAGCAAGTTTTTCAATAATTGCATTTCTCATTTACACCTTTGGCTCACAAGAAGCAGATGAGAATATCTAGTACCAAAGGCAACTCCGAAGTGAATATAGTTCATAAAAATTGTGGAAAGGAACACTTTTCGCCATTGACAACCAAAGATATAAGACACGGAAAAATTTTGCGCCTAACGTGGTGTTCAGCTACATTTCTTTCATCAGTATTCTCATCACCAATATAGAAAATGGCAGATTTATCCACCAGAACGGCCACAGTGAACACAAATGTGATTGGTGTTTGATTTTGACAAAATTTCTCAAATTTAGCATTTGCTAAAGTAAATCATACTAAGGAAAATTTCTGCAAGAATTTCCGCAGTTATGGCAAAAAAACTGAAAACGTTGCTTGTAAAGTTTAGTCAAATTTAACTGCAGCAATTTTAAATTCTTGATTTATACTTGTTCCTTCTAACAACTGCTTGTTTTCAAATTGCTCCACTTGTGCTGTCAGTAGCCAAAACAATACTATCTAGAGTGATTGCGTTAAGTTTAGGAAAAGCCGAAAATTTGGAATGCTTTACGAATTTGCATGTCATCCTTGTGCTCTAATACCAACTTTCAAAAATTGTCAATATGATCATATTTTTTCTTAAAGTATCTTACGTGTCACTAAGTCAGCAATGATGCATTTAAAAAGCTTTAATTTGGCAGTTATAGCCGTTTTTGTACTTCTGTCTACGGCAGACATACGCCCGCTCTCCCCCGTCTCATTTCATTCGTAAGGTACCATGCAGTTTAAATGATAATTTTAAAAAAAGACAACCGATTGCTGAAAATTCATAACTAAATTGCCTGGCATCTCTCCATTCCTTCTCTACGACCGCTAGGTGGCGCAGAACGTCTTTACAGTAGAGAAGATGAGCAGTCAATTTTTGCGCATTTTGAATCTCTACTGAAAACTCTGAGGTGGGCAAAAGAGGGTAAGAAGGGGAAGGGAGGGAAGGACGGCATCGCTTCTCGGCCTTTTGGCTAAGATCAAAGTGTAGTATCTGTTCTTATCAGCTTAATCTCTGATACGTCCCCTATTGGGGACAATGAGATTATCTGATTTTTGTGAACAGGCGGAATGTGGAGGCTTGCTTCCCTTCTGCCACGGGTTGGCCCAGTATTGCACTGCCTCTGGGATCGGCCTTTGACCCCCAACCTTTGGGGTCTATTGTGAACAGGCGGAATGTGGAGGCTTGCTTCCCTTCTGCCACGGGTTGGCCCAGTATTGCACTGCCTCTGGGATCGGCCTTTGACCCCCAACCTTGGGGGTCACACAAGAATGAACCATTCAACAAGTTGCTGTTGATAAAATCGTTGAGGACACTATAAATATAATAACTTGTTTCATATGCTCATCTTCTGACCACTAACCTGCATAATATTTTTAAATATCCTCTTGATGCAAAATAAACATGCAGTAAAGCAATAAAATAAAAAATAATATGTCAAGCACTGGCAAGCTACACGATCTAAATTTTTCAAACTGAAATTTATGACAGATAAAAAGACGTAAGAAATAGGTTTAAAACATCAAACAGGAAATTAGTTTGTTCAAGCCATCTTTTAGAGGTATCGGTAGGTTGTGGGTTAACCGCAAATTCCAAATAATTTCTCGGAGAAGTTTTACCGAGAAAAGCACTCATACTGCTAAAATTATTTTTTCAGCGAAGGTATTTTCCTTATAAAAAAACTACAGATGTTTTCATGCTGAACCATTTTTGATCACTTGTTTAAGGCTGCTTTAATAACCAACGAGGAAGGCGTCTTTGCCCAACTTATTGCCTGCAAAATAGCTCTGAGCCCCGAGTAGGCTCCCGATCCTCGTCTGTCCTGTCATTGATTTACGGTGTACCAAATATTCCCTAATATTCGCCGTTGCTTAATTTCATGTCCATTAGAAGAAAAGGGAAAAGTAATGATGGCGGTTTATTTATTGCTGGACAAGTAGAAAGTAGAAATTGTAGAAATTGTTTTCTTTGTGTGCAAGATTAAGCAGCGTTTCGGTTTTGCAAAAAAACATTTTAACCATGGATGAGTGCTCTCACTTGTGGCTATCTGAATTGGTTTTCTCTGAAACCTAGGACACAATTAAAGGATCAGATGAAAGCAGTTGAAATGTCCACTGCGCACTGCAACGATAACCGCTCAGTACTAGCCATAGAGGTCCATCGCTACTTGTGTAATTCGCTGCAGCTAGATTTACTTTGCCGGTCCCACGGTTCCTTGCAGTTAAACTCTTTTATAGCAAATTTGTTGTGAAACTTGACCCAAATATTCACAAAAATTAAAATTTCAGTTCAAAATGCATAATTGTGGTAATAATTAGTTAGTTACGGGGAACGATAATCTTTATTTCAATTCGAAATAATTGTGTCAAAGTGTAAATGGTATTTGAACGGTAATTCTATAGCAAAAACAAAAATTGAATTAAACCAAAAAATCTAAAATTTCAAAAAATTCGTCTGAAACACTGGCTAAAAAAAATTAAAAATTAAAACACTGGCTGATGTCTGGAGCCCCCCCCCCAAAGGTTTCACCCCCCCCCCCCCCCAAAGTTTCACCCCCCCCCCCCAAAGTTTCACCCCCCCATGACTTTCACCCCCCCCCCATGAGTTTAACCCCCCCCCCCCAAAGGGTACTATATCTGGTACCATAGGCAGGCCAAAATTGGTCTCTTTTCTCCAAAATTTGGAATTGCCTCGAGTAAAAAGTCAAGGAAATACAATTTATACTAGTGGAATCTGCTTGGACAGTTGCATTTTGTTTTTGGCGCGCAGTTCAGTATCTCTTTCCATGCGCGCCCAAAACAAAATGCAGATGACGCAGCAGATTCCACTAGTAGAAATTGTATTTCCTTGACTTTTTACTCGAGGCAATTCCAAATTTTGGAGAAAAGAGACCACATTTGGCCTGCCGATGGTACCAGATATTTCTTCCACTTTTAACATATTATAAAACGTATAAAGACAAATTTTATATTTTTGTTTATTATTTAGTAAAGATTTTATTGAATAAATAAATAAAAAATAAACAAAACTTTTTGAAATAAACTTTTTTAACAACAAAAACGAAAAGAACAAAAAGAAAACATTTGAAAATAAAACGTACAATGCAAATATATTGGAAAATTAAAAATTTTTTGGGAATCAATATTTGGGAGAAAAGAGCTTTAGCTTTACTTTAGGCCTGTCGATGGTACCAGTAATTTTCTCAACTTGAAATACACAAAAATTAAAGTGAATCCATGAGAAGGATTCGAACCTCCTAGATTAATTTAGCAGTACAATTGATTACACCACTACACCACTGGTGCATATGCCTGTCTAGTTTAACTGAAAAGCTAATACATGAGGCCCATGGACCCGGGAAAGGGGGTTGGGGGGAAAAATGAATACCTACTATCGTCCATTGAATAGATGCGGAGAAGAAGGAGAAGAAGGAGAAGAAGGAGAAGGAGGAGTTCGGACAAATGGTTTTGAGTGATTTTCTAATGATTGCTGCAAGTTTTGGGCGATTTCTCGCGAGTTTTGGACAATTTGATGATGCTCTTTCTAATGCAAAAAGAATCAGAACGATTGGATTCTTCTGTGAGGAGCAGGAGCCTTATCAATTTTAAGATCTAGCAATAACCCCGAAAACGTACACCTGGGTCGAAAAGAGGGGCTGGGCGCTGACACTCCGCTAAAGCTACGTTCGCGCCAGCCCAATATTGAAAAAATTTTTAATAGCTTAAAATACTCTTCTGTACATATATCGAAATTTAAACTCACGGAATTTTCATGTAGATGATTAAATACCTACTTTTTTTGAAACATAGTTAGTCTATACCGAGTTCGTCATGCTACTAGTTAGTCTATACCGCAATATAGGGCGTAGCCACCTGACTTTTTTAAAGGCTCGCGAGGGACATAGTTAGTCCTTAAACATAGTTAGTCCTTACCGAGTTGAGCACTTTAAAACATTAATGAACTGGGTAAGCACTTACTATGTTTAAGGACTAACTATGTTGAGGACGAGCCTTTGGAAAAGTCAGGTGGTTACGCCCTATATTGCGGTATAGACTAACTAGTAGCATGACGAACTCGGTATAGCGGTATAGACTAACTCGGTATAGACAAAATAAAAAAGTAGGTATTTAGTTGTTTAGAAAAAATTTCCTTGAATTTAAATTTCGAGATATGTACAGAGAAACATTTTAAGCTAATAAAAATTTTTTCAATATATACCCTTTGGGGGGGGTGAAACTCTTGGGGGGGTGAAAGTCATGGGGGGGTGAAACCCTTTGGGGGGGGGGTGAAACTCTTGGGGGGGGGGGGGGGGTGAAAGTCATGGGGGGGGGGTGAAACCCTTTGGGGGGGAACCTTTGGGGGGGGGGGGGGGTCCAGACATCAGCCAAAACACTATTTTACTTCCAGAAAAAGTTATGTGTTGAGTACACACAAAATTTATGTCAGCCAGTTTCATTATCGAAATCCTCAGCATGGTTGATTGGCCGCAGAAAGGTGTCTGTGCAAATGGCTGTCAAATCATATTTGTAACGAGGAACGAGGACCTTTACACTTGAATAAGCTTCAGTTTGCGACAACAAAGCAGGACTCCGACGCTCTTTTATGAAAGTAGGAAGAAAGCAAGCTGAAGTCCCCTCCAGGCATTTTTTATTGGTTTCTCAACGTCACTTGCAGACTCTGAGCCTCCATATTTTTTGGTGTAACTCTACCAATTTTAGGGAAAAATACGCTGAAATGGGGCGCTAAATGTAAAAACGTAACGGGAGGTTGCCAATTTGGTAAAATATGCGTTTCAGGCACTTGGAGTCTCAAAAGCCAATTTTATCAGGTATTATTTTGTCTAAGGAAGTTTAGACATTATGGGTATAAGTCGACTTTGTTTGACTTAAAAATACCCATGTGCAAAAAAACGGTGATAATTTGCATATCAATTTGCAAAAATTCGATTTTGCGTTTCCGACAAAAAATGGCTTTTTCTCAAAATTTATGCAACAGTT
The DNA here is from genome assembly GCA_030248095.1 of Ptycholaimellus sp. GST1_10. Taxonomy (NCBI): domain Eukaryota; kingdom Metazoa; phylum Nematoda; class Chromadorea; order Chromadorida; family Chromadoridae; genus Ptycholaimellus; species Ptycholaimellus sp. GST1_10. Next base: position 24,870 of record JASANA010001270.1, read on the forward strand.
ACCCCAAAATATGTATGAAACTATCAGTTTCGTCTTTCTCAAAAAACTTGTTCGTGAAATCTGGAAAAGGATGAGCCCAAAATTTTTTTACTTTTCTATATCAGCTTGCAGATTCGGCCTATCCTATAAGATAGGCCACTTTTGCTGGGGTAAAATTTACACTAAAAAACTTCCCGCTTTTGTGGATCTCCATATTTCCTAATTTTCTTTTGTAAGCAACTTACCCTGAGTTTTACGCTGCTTTTTGATTGAAAAGAGCTTCATTTTCGGTGCTAAAAACTCCTGCTTTTAGTGGAAGTAAATGTTCAATTTTCTTCAGTGTTTGGCTTTGAAAGGTAGGGTATGAGAATTAATGTAAATCAGGTGATTGGATCCATTGTTGGCTTTCTATCACGGCAGCTGCGGCGGCTGCTTCCTCATCCCTCTCTTCCATCCCAGGCTCTTCTCTTACAGCCTCCACCTTTTCGCTGCTCCCCAAGGCACCTGCATCGTCTTCTTCCTCCTCCCCTTCTTCCATCTTCTCTTCTTCCGCCTTTCCTTCCCCATCTTCTTCGTCTTCGCTGTCCAGCTCGGCACCATTTTCGGCCTGCTTCTCTTCCGAATCACTCTCCTCGTCTCCTTCCGCTTCCAATTCTTGTATCTTAGGCCCCTCCTGCTCTGCAATGACAAACAATCCCTAGAGTTTGCGACTGAAATAGCGATGGGCGGTAAATGATACGATTGACGGGGGCTTTGCCGCATAAGCCTCTGGGCCCCAGGTGGCGTGGGAGGTTGCGCAGGGGGACTGGGAGGCCGCAGTCGTCGCAGAAGCTGGCCTCCTGGTGAGTAAGACGGGCCAGTGGACAGGCCACTCGACTGGCCTTGTGCCTTCTTAGCAGCTCTTCGCCCCGCAGGATGGCTGGACAGCGGGAGCAGGGCAGAGCTGGAAGGAGTCGGTCTAAAAACGAACCCAATCATTGTACTGCCTCGTCCTGGGCAGCAGGGATGGAAATCCAACCGAGCTGCGACTTAGCACAGGCCGCTAATGGATGAAAGTGGGTCTTGAACTCCTTGCTGGCAGGGCTGGGAAGGGTGGTGGAGCACTGGGGGCAGGCGAAGGGCTGCTGGCCGGCGGCCTCTCTGCTGAGTAAGTTGCGGAAGCAGGAGAAGCCGTTGTGGAGGTGCTTGAGGACTAGCTGGGGATCCTTGGGCAAGGCGTAGCTGCAGCGGAAGCACCTGCCGTTGTCCAGTAATTCGGCGGCGTGGGCTCTGCTTAGACATAAGAGTCCATCGGTGCGGTGCTTCTCAGCCTTCTTCGGTTGGGTGGTGATGTAGCGACAGGTAGGGCAGTTGAAGTGGAAGTTGCTGACAGGCAGGGCGATGCGATTCTTGAGCAGCAGCTGGCAGGCTGCTGGAAAGGCGGAGTGGCGGGCGAGGAGCTGAGGGGAGAGGAAGCGGATGCCGCAGTGGGAGCAGGAGAGGGTTTGGGAGAGGGCGGACTGAGAGCAGCGGGTGTGGTGCATGAAGTGGGCGACGAAGCCCCTGGGGTCACTGGAGGTGAAGGGGCAGGCGGGACAGGCGGTGAGGCGACGGGCGAGGCAGCCCAGAGGACGGCTGAGATGGCGGGCGAGGTTGAAATAGGCGGGGGCCTCATAGCTGCACTCCGGACAGCTTTTCCCGCCCTGCCCGCTCAGTGCTGAGCAGTACTCAGCAAGATCGCTGCTGTTGCTCCTTCTAAAACCCAACCCGCTTTCCATCCACTCAGGTATAGCATGAAGGAGCTTTACGCAATTTGAAGACGGGGCAGATGACTTCTGACATGGCGCATCATGTGAGGCTGATTTGCGCAGCTCTCCCCACAAGCGTCACACTTCCACTGCTGGAAGGAGAGTCCAGTTTCGTAATGAGAGCGAAATGGAATGGACTGAGAAGGCTGGACCTGCTCTGAGGCAGTTGGCTGGTAGCTAGGGGCGAGTCGCGCACAGACGGCGGGAAACTTTTGGTGGAGTTGGAGAGCTGCTGCATTCTGAAAGTGGGAGTGGCAGGAGGGGCAGGCGGGCAGCTCTCCCCACAAGCGTCACACTTCCACTGCTGGAAGGAGAGTCCAGTTTCGTAATGAGAGCGAAATGGAATGGACTGAGAAGGCTGGACCTGCTCTGAGGCAGTTGGCTGGTAGCTAGGGGCGAGTCGCGCACAGACGGCGGGAAACTTTTGGTGGAGTTGGAGAGCTGCTGCATTCTGAAAGTGGGAGTGGCAGGAGGGGCAGGCGGGCAGCTCTCCCCACAAGCGTCACACTTCCACTGCTGGAAGGAGAGTCCAGTTTCGTAATGAGAGCGAAATGGAATGGACTGAGAAGGCTGGACCTGCTCTGAGGCAGTTGGCTGGTAGCTAGGGGCGAGTCGCGCACAGACGGCGGGAAACTTTTGGTGGAGTTGGAGAGCTGCTGCATTCTGAAAGTGGGAGTGGCAGGAGGGGCAGGCGGGCAGCTCTCCCCACAAGCGTCACACTTCCACTGCTGGAAGGAGAGTCCAGTTTCGTAATGAGAGCGAAATGGAATGGACTGAGAAGGCTGGACCTGCTCTGAGGCAGTTGGCTGGTAGCTAGGGGCGAGTCGCGCACAGACGGCGGGAAACTTTTGGTGGAGTTGGAGAGCTGCTGCATTCTGAAAGTGGGAGTGGCAGGAGGGGCAGGCGGGCAGCTCTCCCCACAAGCGTCACACTTCCACTGCTGGAAGGAGAGTCCAGTTTCGTAATGAGAGCGAAATGGAATGGACTGAGAAGGCTGGACCTGCTCTGAGGCAGTTGGCTGGTAGCTAGGGGCGAGTCGCGCACAGACGGCGGGAAACTTTTGGTGGAGTTGGAGAGCTGCTGCATTCTGAAAGTGGGAGTGGCAGGAGGGGCAGGCGGGCAGCTCTCCCCACAAGCGTCACACTTCCACTGCTGGAAGGAGAGTCCAGTTTCGTAATGAGAGCGAAATGGAATGGACTGAGAAGGCTGGACCTGCTCTGAGGCAGTTGGCTGGTAGCTAGGGGCGAGTCGCGCACAGACGGCGGGAAACTTTTGGTGGAGTTGGAGAGCTGCTGCATTCTGAAAGTGGGAGTGGCAGGAGGGGCAGGCGGGCAGCTCTCCCCACAAGCGTCACACTTCCACTGCTGGAAGGAGAGTCCAGTTTCGTAATGAGAGCGAAATGGAATGGACTGAGAAGGCTGGACCTGCTCTGAGGCAGTTGGCTGGTAGCTAGGGGCGAGTCGCGCACAGACGGCGGGAAACTTTTGGTGGAGTTGGAGAGCTGCTGCATTCTGAAAGTGGGAGTGGCAGGAGGGGCAGGCGGGCAGCTCTCCCCACAAGCGTCACACTTCCACTGCTGGAAGGAGAGTCCAGTTTCGTAATGAGAGCGAAATGGAATGGACTGAGAAGGCTGGACCTGCTCTGAGGCAGTTGGCTGGTAGCTAGGGGCGAGTCGCGCACAGACGGCGGGAAACTTTTGGTGGAGTTGGAGAGCTGCTGCATTCTGAAAGTGGGAGTGGCAGGAGGGGCAGGCGGGCAGCTCTCCCCACAAGCGTCACACTTCCACTGCTGGAAGGAGAGTCCAGTTTCGTAATGAGAGCGAAATGGAATGGACTGAGAAGGCTGGACCTGCTCTGAGGCAGTTGGCTGGTAGCTAGGGGCGAGTCGCGCACAGACGGCGGGAAACTTTTGGTGGAGTTGGAGAGCTGCTGCATTCTGAAAGTGGGAGTGGCAGGAGGGGCAGGCGGGCAGCGGTTGGAGGATGGCGGCGGCGCAGGCAGCGGAGCTTCCAAGGTGTCGTCGGCGGCTCTGCGGATCCTCGTCGGAGCTCCGACAGGCTGGACAGGCGGGCAGGCGACGGGCGATGCAGGCCAGCGGGTCGTTGAGGTGTCGAGCGAGCCGTTCCTTGTTGCTGCCCGGGTAGCCGCACTGGGAGCACTGCTCTGCTTGCCCGCTCAGCGCAGAGCAGTACTGGGCCAGCTCGTTGCTTCGCCTGCACTCGCTACTCCATCAATTAGGCCGGCCATTTATCGGCTGCAAGCTCACCTAAGCGTAGGCTTGACCGGCTGCTGGCTGAACTGGGCGCAGAGTGCTGGGAAAGCCTGGTGCCGCTGCAGGCTCAGTGCATCGTGGAAGGTGGCGCCGCACTGACCGCAAGCCGGCAACGGAGCCAAAACAGCCCTGCCGCAGGCGTCGGACTGGCGAAGGTGCTTCAGGCGGTTGAGCCACGCCTCGTCCGCCGCCTCGCAGCTGGGGCAGGCGGGCAGACGACGGGCCAGACAGGCCAGGGCGTCGCCTAGATGGCGCGCCAGACGGGAGGAGTCCTTGGCCGTCCACTGGCAGCGACGACAGCGGACCCCGGCGCCGTCGTTCAGGGCGGAGCAGTAGGCTCGGAACTGCTCCCAAGAGGCGGTCCTGAAAAATGCTTTTAGGTTTAAAATGAAAGAGGGAAGGGAAGTGCAGGAGACTTGCTGTCCTGGCTAGGCTGATGACTGGCCTTGTGCCGCTCTGCCGTCTCCTCCGAGGTGAAGCCGAGACCGCAGCTGTCGCACTTCCACACCTGCCACAAAAGTTTCATGGATTGAGTCACAAATCTGCTCCTCTAGAATTCATTGGCTCACATTGGGGGCTGATATCGGTGAGGCTGCTCTCGCAGGCTTCTTCGACTGGCCCTGCATCAGAGCGCAGATGACCGTATGGCGCCTGTGCAGCTCCAGCTGGGCAGGCTTCCAAAACCTTGCCTCGCAGCCAGGGCAGGCGGAGAGCCCTTGGAAAGTCTTCTCGGCACACTCCGCCTCCAGCAGATGGACCAGGAAGGCCTGCGGCCCTTCCATCCGCAGGCTGCAGGCTGGACAGCGCCGAAGACGACGTACCAGACAGGGCCTGGCCAGGCTGAGGTGGAAGGCCAGCCGCAGGGCGCTGGGAGCCTTCCAGCCACATTCGGAGCAGTGGAGGCTGGCGGAGCCGTTGAGATCCGCGCAGTAGGCTTCTAGCTGGCTGCTCAGGCGTTGACGCGGACATTGGCCGGTTCTCAGGTGACGCAGGGCTGGGCCTCGCTTGAGATTGCGGAAGGGGCAGACGGGGCAGAGGTGGAAGGTCATGGAGAGGGTGTAGGGTCTAGAAACAAAGGGGTTTTAGGAGAGGCAGGGGATGGAAAGGGGGTGGGACCCGGTGGTGCCATCGTCGTAGCTCGCTTTGGTCTGGAGTCGGAAGGTCTTTTCGATGGGGTACTGGCGGGCTTTGACGCTGCGCTTTCGTATGGCGGCGCAGAGCGATAGTCGCTTGTGAAGCAGTAGCTGGAAAAGAAACCAAGATAAGTATTGCTAGGCTAAATACGTAATGATTACCTTATGGGAATGAATCTTGCGCTGGCAAAGATTGCATGATTTTCTAGCCGAACCCATTAGGGAAGATGCTTTGGGTTTGAATGCTGGAAATTATTTGAGAAACTTTTGTTTTCTGCTTGTGTGCTCTGAGCAGGTGCAAACAATCTTATGCCAATGAAACAGATAAGAACACTCATTTTCAAACTGCATTTGAGCAGTGGGAAGAATTTAGGCTTGTTGTTAGCCAATACTAGTTTGTTCACCTTGCTGTGCAAGTGCAATACATTCTGAACAGGGTCAATCATCAAATCATATAGGCATATCTTGGACTAAATTCAAAAACTTTAATAGAGCAGTGGCGAATTAGTTTTCCTTCTTTTTGCGCCAAACCATTTCTACTTCTTTTATCGAGCCTTCCCACTTCTTCCAACCAAGCCGCTGTTTCTGCAACAAGCAAGCTTCAAAATATGAGACACCTCTAAAACTAAACCTCTTTCAGAAAGAGAGTCCCATTTAGGATCTCCACCTCTCCACTGGGAAAGTCCTCCCTCATTCTGTCAACCAGAAATATGCTACCTAAACCGGCAAGCTTCGTAGCAAATTTGAGTGCTAAGAAAAAGCAACTCAGCCATTGGCGCTCATGCTCGGTGAGTGTTGTGCCAAGCAGGTTCAGTGTTTGTAGCACCACTTCGCTGTAGCGCCGCAGCAGCTGCCAGCGTACTCGTCTCTCTTCGCATAAGTTCTTCAACACATTCTTGTAAGCCAACATGTTATTCAATTTACCACCCTAGGGCTTAACAGCGCCCTATTAAGAATGAATTGGGCTGGCGCGAGCCAGCAAAGCAAACCGTCAGCACCCAGCCCCTCTTTTTGACCCAGGTGTGTGTTTTGGAGGGTATCGCTAGATATTAAAATTGATAAGTTTTTCTCAACCCAGCCTGCATCAATTTGCTCGGTTTTTTGTTGCAATGGAAAGAGCAATATCGAATTGGGGGGGGTGCTCGCGAAAATTAGCAAAAAATGTTTTTTTTGTGTTGAAAATTTGAAAATAAAAGGGCCGCACGAACTCTTTCCCATCGGTTCCTTAAATATCTGGTACCATCAGCTAGCCGATTACTAGTGGTGGAGTCTGCTGTGTCACCTGTATTTTACTTGAGCGCGCATGAAAAGAGACTTGAAACTGCGCGCAAAAGCAACAAAACTGCGCGCGAAAACGCGAAAATACAAATGCCTCACAAGAAGATTCCTCTACTAGTAGTCCACTACTAGTAGGGCAATTTCCTCGGCGCTAGACTCAGTGCACTCAACTTCTGGGAGAAAAGAGCTGCACTTTCGGTTATCGGCTGTACCTTTATCATGCATGCATCAAAACTCAATTCCTTCGCAACTCACCCGGACTTTGAGCCTGAGGTTGTAGTATCGCGCTTGCGGGATTTCCAGCTCAAAGTCAGCACATCCTCCAGGGGGCGGCCCAATGAGCGTAATGTTGGTCGTTTTTGGACGGGAGCAGTAGCCAGGGCTGCGGGACTTTTCCAGCTCCAGCCAGTCCTCCTGTGCAATGTCCCCGACTCCAGTCTGGACTGTCCGAGAGCAGAGAGCCAGGGAACGCCACTTAAACGCTTCAAGCAAACTCTATTGCCTCCCTTGCGCAACAGAAGATGCTAGACAAACTGGACACCAACTGAAAATGAGCAGATCTTCGTACAGCAGCAGGCTAACTCCACAGTTGCTGCCATGAATTCGCGACGAAATGTTAAACAGGCTTGTGTCGTTGAGGTTTAGGTCGCCCTGTCAGACAGAAAATTGCGAATCCATGAAATGCCACAGAATTTGCTCGAGCTAAAGAACTCTGTAAAATTTGCTTGGCGAAAAGACGAACGTTTTCCAGTCGACCTTTGAGAAAACTTCGACCTCTTGAACTTGGCCAATGAACACTTAAAAGCAGTCGTTTTTAGGGCTAAAAATAAAAAGATGACTTAAAAGTAGCCAAAATTAAAAAAAAAATCAATTGCGCAGTGGTTGAAAAAAGAGGGCGATACCAAAGTCGGCCTCGCATATTCGATGCTGCAGAGAGTCAGCTCCTGGAAAACAGGAGCAGGGCAGGCCTTTTCCGACCAGGCCAAAGATGATGGTTGGCAGCAGGAAAGCTCTAAGAGGCATTGCAGATGGGAGTGCAATGGGCAGAACTATGAAGGCGCACCTAGCATCTGCATTGCTCTGGCCTACCTTCGCCATGGCACACCCTAGACTCCCCAAAAACTTGGCCCTGATGGATGTGAGCAAATAATGTTTCCATTTTACACGCCAACTCAAACTGAATTTGAGCTCAGTAAATTGGAGAAGTTTGTAAAACTACAATCAACAAGTATAAGTTTAAAGCTTTGCTTTATTGCACTATAGAACTCATTTCCACTTGGCTTCTAGTTTGAAAACGTAACTAATTTCCGAATGTAACTAATTCCGTTTTTGGTTTCCGAAAGACAGGTAACCCACAAGCACTGCAAACTGGACGTTCTGCTCTGACCTACTGAATCACAAGTGGCGTCTTCTGGCAAGCTGTCTTTACATATTTCATCTCTCGCTCATCCATCACCCCTTCACAGGACTTATCATAGTGGATCGAGCCAAACTCCCACAAAGCAGGGTCTGGAGGAACCCTTCCACCCGCTTTCTCTCTGATCCTTTCATCGTCTGATCTGAGCGCACTGCGGATAGGCCTTTTTTCACTGCTTTCATTCGGCTTCTTCACTGAACTGGGTGATAAATGTGGACATTGAAAAGTTGAAATCACGAATGGACAGCCTCCGGGGTGACTACTTGCGGTCGGTTGGGCGGACACCTTTGCCCTTACCGTTCCCCTTGCCCTTTCCTTTGCCCACTGTCAACAATAGTATGTCATCGAAGTAATTGATGGGGAGAGCCTGGAACGGAAACCAATGCCTTGGCAGCCTTCCTCATCCTCCCCTCCAGGGCAGTCCCGGTCCCCGTCGCAGTTCCAGGCAGGCGGCAGGCAGGGCCCCTTCTCCTCAGCCTCCGCGGCCGCGCACTGGAAGCCCCCCCCTCTCCTCACAGCTGGGACAGCCCTCCTCATCCGAGCCATCCCCGCAGTCGTTGTCCCCGTCGCACTTGTAGCTCAGTGGGATACACCGGCCATTCTCCCCCGGACAGCGCCACTTCCCATCCGCCTCCTCACAGGGGCACTCTGCTTCGTCCGCCCCGTCAGGACAATCGTTGCCGCCATCACACTTGTAGCTCAGCGGGATGCACCGGCCGTTCTCCCCCGGACAGCGCCACTTCCCATCCGCCTCCTCGCAGGGGCACTCTGCTTCGTCCGCCCCGTCTGGACAGTCGTTGCCGCCGTCGCACTTGAAGCTGAGCGGGATGCACCGGCCGTTCTCCCCTGGACAACGCCACTTCCCCTCCGCCTCCTCGCAGGGGCACTCCGCCTCATCCGCCCCATCCTCGCAGTCGTTGTAGCCGTTGCACTTGTTGCCCAGGCGGATGCACTTGCCGTTCGGACACTGCCATTTCCCGCTCTCCTCGTCACAAGGGCAGCCCTCTTCATCCGACCCATCGCCGCAGTCATCGTCGGTGTCACACTTGAAGCTGAGCTGGATGCAGCGCCCGTTCTCCCCCGGACAGCGCCACTTCCCTTCCGCCTCCTCGCAAGGACAGCCCGCCTCATCCGCTCCATCAGGACAGTCGGGGCCCCCGTCGCACTTCCAGACGGCCGGGATGCAGCGGCCGCCATCGGCGCAGAGATACTGGTCCTCTCGGGCGCAGATGCCCTCGCAGCCTGCCTCGTCGGAGCCGTCGGAGCACTGGGCCTCGCCGTCGCACTGTAGGAAGGGCGGGATGCAGGACTGGCTGTCGAGGCCGGCGCATCGGAAGGCCTCCGGAGGGCAGGGCATTGGAGGATGACTGGGGGGCGGCGGCGGCTCCACCACTGGTGAGCCTAAAGATTGAAGCTGAGGAGTGGAGGAGGAGGGAATGAGAAGGGTGTACGGGCCAGGGCGCCTAGGAGGAGGCTGCTGGTCAGGAGAAGCTGGCACATGCTGCTGCTGGTGAGCAGTTGGGTGGGAGTGCTGGCGGATGGTTGCCTTTTTGGCTGCCGCTGATTGGCAATTTGACTCTGGCTTTATTGGCTAGGCTTCATGTATTAGCGGGCTGATCCTTTTGTGGCGGTAGGCAGATGAAATTATAGAAAGTAATTGCTGCTGTCTTTGATAGAATTGATGGCCATTATCCGTTCTTTGTCAGTCCCAATCTGCTCCGCATTAATTAGGCCTCTCCTCTCCGCTTGCAGTCTAAAGCCAGTACTGTCCTTTTTATGTGCCGTACTTTTCGTTCAATTGGCAGGCGAATGGAAGCTGATCTAAAATATTCGCTTTCTGTGTGCTGTGCATCAAAGGCAGCCAGAGAGGAGGCGGGGAAGCACTCATATATTGTAATAGTTAGAATATTTTAGCGCGGCCAAAGGCCGTCTGCCACTTTAACGCCAGATGTCAATAATGAAACACCCTAAGATTTTTATGAAAATTTTTTCTAGTTAGGGGACATTAAAGTCAGCTTGCAAGATTAAGCATTTTTTTCACGCTCGACCTAAATTTTTGAGAAATTTTTTTTCTAATTAGGGAGAGGTTGTATTTCTAATGTAGCATAGGGAGAGGTTGAAAAAATTAATGATAAATACAGTTTTCATTCCCTTCTTTTGCCCGCTCAACAGTTGCTGAGAATAACTATAAAAATTTCTTTGGCAAACAAGGTATTCTCGGCTGTAGCCTGTAGCCTAGTGTTGTGGAGCTTGCTCTTACCATAGACACTAAAAGCAAGCAACTGATATTAAGCTAGATGGGGTGGAGAAAAATGGCGGGAGAAACTGTGGCGTTTCGGAAGGAATGGTATGAGAACAGGAGGACTATTTCTAAGGCAGTTTTCCAATAAATTTCTCCTTAGTTAATTTCCACCAATTACCATGGACAGTAGCAAGATTTGCTTAAACTAATTTCTATTGTCTCATATGTTCAGTTGATCCAATCTTTTCATTTAACTATGATGTTGATCTCTTTTTTTACGAAATCTTTTAATGATGTCTGTTCTATCTTTTCCGTGACATATTTTTCTATCGATTACAAAAGCGTTAAGCCTCATTTGCTTGGCTCCTGGTTGTCCAATTCTTGCGCGTTGCGCTTTTTGCAAAGTAGGTGGGAAGGCGTAAAATTTTGCGCGCATTCTCGCGCAAGACCGGATCTATGCCCTCACTCCCTCCTTGGTGATGAAATTTCGTAAGGTTAGACAGCCATAGTTACGTGAACCGCAAACTTAGCCAGAGTTCTTCCTCCTTGGCTATAAGAATAAGGCATTTATAGTGCAGCAAGTTAGGATCCAACGAAATTGATTTGCTCCCGCCATTTGATCCAGAGTAAACCTGTGTTTGCATGGTTTATAGATAGCAAGAAGCAGCAATGTCTGCTGCGGAAGCTCGAGTGCTCTCCATCCAGTCCAGTGTGGTACACGGATGGGTGGGAAACAGGGCTGCCTCCCTCATCCTCACCGTAAGTCAGCCTATTTTTCTACTCCTTCAAGGCCTAGGATGTGAGTGGGAATGAAGAGGATTGAGGGTCACGGAATGGAGCATGATCTGATGAAGAGCTGCCAGCTGAGCACGCACACCGGCTACCCCAACTACGACGGAGACATGGTCGGCCTGCCCCAGCTACAGAAGCTCACCAATGCCCTGCGGAAACAGTCCCTGCTTCCAGCCTACTCCCACATTCTTTCCGCTTTCACCCTTTTTCCCTATTCTATAAAGAGCAATTGGTTTGTTCTAGGCTATATCGGGAGTAAGGATTTCCTGACAGAGATGGGAGCACTGGTGAAGGACTGGAAGGCGAAACGGGCAGATGGGCTCTACCTCTGTGACCCTGTGATGGGCGACGATGCACCTGGATGGGTTCTCATCTTCCCCTATCCTCTCCCTCCCCTGCACATCCATCTTTGCTTCCAGTATGTGCCCCAGGAGCTAGGCGATATCTACAAGAACCTCATCGTCCCACTTGCCGACATCCTCACTCCCAACCTGTTTGAGCTCAAGTAATCATTTTAACTGCTTGCAATAGGCCGTAGCTTCTATTGGGAAGATTGAATGCGGTTTGATAGGGTGCTGAGCGGGCGGGAGGCGATCGGGACGAAAGTGGAGATCTTGGAGGCCTGGAAAGAGCTGCATGGAAAAGGGCCCACCATCATCCTTCTCACTTCTGCCAGACTCGAGAGCAATCCTGGAAGGATTTCCGGCTTTGCTTCTCTGCCTTTCTTCTTATTCTTTCTTTTAAAAATTACCACCATTACCAAATACGTGCGCTGCAACTATTTGCATTTTCTGAAAACTTTGTAGAAAAGGCAAAAAATGGCATATAATTTGAAGGCGGCGGTGAGCATAGGCAGTGGGAGTTCTCAGTGCAAGAACTGAAGCATCAGTTCGTCGGGACTGGAGACAACTTTTCCTCCTCCTTCCTCGCCTGGCACTACAAGGAAGACAATCTGGAGACCGCCCTCTCCAAAACCCTCGCCCCCATCCAACCCATCCTGTCCAAGACAGTCGACAATGCCCTAGGTTCCTCACCAAGTTTCACTGCTCCCATCCCTCTTCATTGCCCCATTCCACGCCTGTAGAGCTTTGTGACAGCAATGATGAGACTGAATAGATGTTTGAAGAAAAATCGCGGAGGGAAGGGCGAGCTGACTCGAACGCGGTGACCTGGAACTACGTCTCTGCCAGAACGCTGACCTCATCATCTCCCCGCCGCTCAACCACCAGTCGTTCACCCTAAACTGCCTTTAGGACACATGCTATGCCTCATATCTGTATCAGTACTATCTTGCGTGCCTAGATGCGTAGTATTTTGTACTGTTTGTTCTGCTTTAGAGTGCCTTCTTTTTCGGGCGATTGTTGTGCTTTGGCCACTAAATTAAGTGTGAAGTGGTCACTTTTGGCGATTCGTTGAGCGTTTAGCTTTCATTACGTGATGGAGTCAGTAATTCAGGAAAAAGCACAGGCCGCCCAGTTAAAACAATAACTGAATTGCGTACCAAAAAATACATTTGTCTGAATGATGAAAACACATTAATGATGATGATCTCCAACAGTATGCATGTCGCCTCTGCTTCACTTTGGAGGCCTTTGCAGATTTTGTGCGGGAAAATGGGGACGCAGTGATCTTCCAGTGACCTCCTCTTCCACAAGTCCTTATCTGTCACACCAGCCACCTACCTCTCAGTTCTCTCTCTCCAACAGTATGCATGTCGCCTCTGCTTCACTTTGGAGGCCTTTGCAGATTTTGTGCGGGAAAATGGGGACGCAGTGATCTTCCAGTGACCTCCTCTTCCACAAGTCCTTATCTGTCACACCAGCCACCTACCTCTCAGTTCTCTCTCTCCAACAGTATGCATGTCGCCTCTGCTGTTTTTCACTCCCAGTTTACTGGTGATAAAACAAACAAACAAAACATATTCAGATAAAAACGTCGGATGAAAAACATGGACCACAAAGCAATGTAACCAACGTTTAATATACATTTCCTACTAGTAGAATCTGCTGCTTAGACACTTGCATTTTGTTTTTGGCGCGCAGATCAGTGTCTCTTTCCATGCGCGCCCAAAAACAAAATGCAGATGATGCAGCAGATTCCACTAGTAGGAAATGTATTTCCTTGACTTTTTTCTCGATGCAATTGCAAATTTTGGAGAAAAGAGCTCCACATTTGACTTGCCGATGGTACCAGTTATTTCTTCCACTTTTAATATAGGATAAAATGTATAAATACAAATTTTATATTGTTGATTATATGTATAATTAAAATTTTATTCGATATAAAAAATTGTAGAAATAACTTGTTTAAAAATATGACGAAAAGAAAATATTCGAAATTGAAAAATACAATGCAAAATTATTGGCACAACTTATTTTACAGAAATTTTCTTGACTTATACTCCGGGCAGTCGATTTTTGGGAGAAAATAGCATTAATTTTGGCCTGGCGATGGTACTAATTGATTTCTCAACTTCAAAGAAACAAAAATAAAAATGAATGTTTGAGAATGATTTGAACCATCGTCCAACCATGCACAATCGCTGTCACCACTACACCACTGGTCCATATGATTCATTGTGTAAATGAAGATCTAATATTATAAATAAATACTTGAGGCCCAGGGACCCGGGGAAGGGGATGGGGGAAGAAATGAATACCTACTATCGTCTATTGAATAGATGCGGAGGAGGAGGAGGAGGAGGAGAAGGAGAAGGAGGATTTCGGACACATGGTTTTTTGCATTTTTCATGGGAAAATAATTCGTTTTATGCAAAAGTCAAAAAAGAAACTATAGTCAATTCGATGTTGCTCTTTCCAATGCAAAAAGAATCAGAAAGATTGAAGCTTCCTGTGAGGCACTAGAGCCTTATCAAAATTAAGATCTAGCAATAACCCTCAAAACATACACCTGGGTCGAAAAGAGGGGCTCGGCGCTGACACTTCGCTAATGCTTGATCGCGCCAGCCCAATATGATTCGCGATTTATAAACGTTAAGCTGATATATACACGTCCACTCTCGCCCATTCAAAAACAAGATATTACCAAACTGCTCGCAGACATTGACTGTTTCAACAAGGGCGAAGCAGCGCGCGCCCTGAAGTACTAAGTCAATGTCAGCTAACAACTGATTCATAAGTTGAGCAAACATTGAATAACTAGAAGGAAGCATCAAGCGCTTGGGTATGCATCCTAACTAAAAGTGCGCAGCCTTTGTTCGGTATGCCACAATAGTATTACACCTCCAGAACTTCCATGTCATCCCATTTTATCACAACCTTGCCTATCACGCCTCCATGACGCCATGACAGCTTTCTGGGGAGGAGTTAAGAGCATTCTCAACCACACTCACCCATTCAACAAGTATATGGTGCAAAGCGCAATAGGTGACCGCAGAGCACATTCTGCCTTCCACACAAATTCTGGGTCTACCCCTCCAGATCTTCCTAAAATAGCTGTGGTGTTTCCTAAGCTGGTTTCGTCGACCTTGACTGTCAATGAGGCAGGCGGAAGGGAGGCCGGGATCAGTTGCTCTCTTAGTGGCTCGACATGCCCCAACCTGTTCTGCTCTCCTAACCCTTTCAGTGATGATGAAAGAGAATCTTGCTACGTTACTGCTGCATATCACCACAGCATTTGGTAGATCAGAGAGCTGATTAGCTTATCTGTACCTTCGACTGACCACCTCTACAATGCTACTACAATGCCCAGCACCACTTCCACCAACTTCCGCTTCCGCAACAACTTCCAGCCTTTGACTTCACTGCCTTTCATCAGCAGCGACCGAGTCAAAAGCCCCAGTCACTGATCTACAGAGACAGGACAGCAAATCAAGCCCAGCCTGCAATGCCGGCCTTCGCTTCGCTGCCAGACAGGACACCCTGCAGCTCCAGAACTTCACTCAGCCAGAGCCGGCCTCGTGAACTTCTAGACAGCAGCAACTGCGACTATGCTGCATGGAATTGAAATTGACTTTCGAGTCTCTTTTCAATGTCCGTTCTTTGACAGCAACATCACAGCGCCAAGTTTTGTGCCATCACGCCATCTTTGGACGGGCATTGCAAAACTCTGACGTCACAAAGCACACTTGCTACCGTAATCTGCTGCGACACAGGGTCTTGAAGCGAACTGAAAAGTTCTCTTCAAACAGCAACTTCCTTCAATGATTTCATTCTATCCTTGCAGATTTTATGAAATCATTCAACGCCGACGATTGAGATGAGATTCGACTTCGCTGCAAGGCATTGAAAATTAACTGAAAAGTTTCTTTTCATGCTGACGTCATCAGCGTCGTCTACAGAATTTCATCATCCTGAAATGGATTTTGAATATTCTCTTCAGCTGCCAGCTACCAGCTTCGATCCGTCTTTGCTGCTGGACTTTGAAATTGACCATTGTCAATTTTCAAAGATCTTTGCTGCCAGCTCCAGTCTACATCGGCACGGACGCAACTTTGCTGCTTGGGCATCGAAAACTAACTGCAAAGTTGTTTTCATGCCATCTACGCAAGCATCGTCAATGAAAATTTCATTATCCTTGAACGGATTTTGAAATTGCCTGCAGCTACCAGCGGACTGCTCGCCTTCGCTGCCAGAGTTCAGAAAATTGGCTCCGGTCAGTTTTTCAAACTCCTGGCCTCTGCTGCAACTGCGCCAGCCAGCCAATGCCAGCTATCCAGCAAAAGCACCATCTACGCTGCTAGAGCTTGAGATCGCCTCTGACCATTCTCAAAACTCCCTGCTGCCTGCTGCAACCTCACCAGCCAGCATGTTTATAAATCTTTGCGGATTTATAAACTTTCAAGCATCGCTGAAGAAAAGACCGGCCAACTTCAGAGTCAATTGCCATCTTTCGACATTGCTTCATTTATGGATCTTTATGATCACATAAATTTTGGGAAGCAATGCCGAAAGACAAAAGTCAAAAATGAATCACAAGCGGCCTCTACTTTTCTATGCCGACGACTACTGGACCAGGCCCAGCCTAGTGGACTGCCTCCACTGCCGCTTCTATGGCCTTCCAGTCATCTGCGACCTCAGCCTGCTCACCTGCGGCCAGAAGGACCTCTTCATGGACGGTGCCAGCTACGAGCACAATGCCTTCAAGGCCTACTTCAACAGCGCCTGCCTCCGCTAATGCACATCTGAAGAGTGCTCAAAAGACCTGCCTCCCTCTCCTTCTGCCCGCCATTGAAGACAGCGTCAATTCTGGATGAGTTCTGCTGCTTTCGCTATGGCTTCCTGGAGCACTACAACTGCATCCCGATCTCTAAGGACTGCAACCAGTGCGGCATGCTGGACGGCTTTGACTGCGGCCTCTGCCACTTCCAGCCCAACAGCAGCTACACTGGACAACTCCAGGACTCCATTCCGATCGATGCCGACTACGGCTTGCTGCCCATACTCTGCTCCAGCATCAAGCCATGCAAGTCCAGCACATATGCCTTCTTCAACTTCAGCAACTACATGGACACCTTTGGCGCCATGAAGCTCTGCCCTTTGGAAGACGCCTTCACCCAGTTCCTCACAGAGGCCTCAAAAACCCACCCTCCTTCCTACAGCATCCCTAGAGGTTGGTGGTGTACAAGGCCTATGGAAACCTGGGCGGCTTCCCCTACCGCTTCTGCAACTTCATGACAGCGTACGCCATCATGAAGTTCGCCTCCTGGAAGACATCCTCAACAGACCTATCAAGGTCCCCTGCCCCACACCCTCCTCCTTACTCCGCCCAGCAGTAGGAGGTTGGTGGCATACAAGGCCAATGGGAACATGGATGGCTTCCTGACTGGCTTCTGCCAGCACACCGGCGACTGGGCCAACTTCAATCCCATCGCTGCTTGCCAGAATTTGCACTATCTGCAAAGATATGCAAATTCTATCTACGCTTCTTTCGACAAATCCAAAATAGGCAAAAGAGATGCTAAACTTAAAGTTTGCATAACTCAAAAGGCCTATTTTGGAGCAGCATTCTGGAAGCGCCACTGCGCTAGCTTGCCTCAACTCCGCCACTCTCAGCCCAGACAATGGAGCTTCCTTTGGACTGGCCTACTGAGAGCAGCTTCCCAGGAACTCAGCTCAATATGGCGAAGAGCTCAAGAAATCATGCCGACACGGCTTTAGCAATTGCTCACTGTCATCCTGAGCTGCGTTCAATTCCTTCACAGCAGCTACAAGAGCAATCGTCCAGTGTCATCCCGAGCCGCGTCGATTTCTACCTCTGTCAACCCGAGCAAATTTGATATTGTCAACCCAAGCTGCGTTCGTTGCATCACATCTCTCACAATGACAATTTGCTCAGCATCAACCCGAGCTGCGGAAAATCATTGCAGCCAAACAGAGAGTGACCAGCCCATGTCATCCAGAGCTGCGTCAATCTTCGCCGTGGTAAACCCGAGCAAATTGGCCCTGTCATCCCAAGCTGCGTCAACTATTTGCAGCTTCCACAGCAACAATTTGCTCTGCGTCATCCCGAGCTGAGTCAATCCTCAACACCATCAACCCGAGCAAATCGCCTACTGTCATCCCGAGCTGCGTCAATTCTCTTCACAGCTACAACAGAGACAATTTGCTCAGTGTCATCCCAAGCTGCGGAAAGTTGAGCCGACTGTCATCCCAAGCTGCGTAACTTCCGCGCACCTCTCAGAACAGCCTGAATCAACGCCGCCAGAAGCAAACAGAAAGTACTACTTTCTGAAATTGATGGCCTCTGGCCTATCTTCGATGCCTCAAAGAGCCACCTACAGAGGCTCTCCGCAATCCTCCAAGCAGCCCAGCTCCAACAAGAAGCCCTTGCCCTGCTTCTTCTACATGGCTGCCATCAACAATGTCCACGTCCCCTACACCTCTCTACCCCCCTCCAACCTCAATGCAACACGCATTTAAGCTGGCCACGCTTAAAGCTCTGCCTTTTGCATCACCAGCAGATGCGTCCCCTCTTCTGCCTTCACTTGGCCTTGAGCCTCCATGGCTCTGTCCACGGCGCACAAGTTCAACTTGTCTGCTCTCGTCTCCGCCGCTGGCCAAGAAGGAAGAGTACCCTGGACGGGAACCTGAACCAACTGGCCAAGGCCTAGTAGATCATCAGACAGAAGATCAGCATTTGCATCATCGCCATCAACGTCATCACCAATGACATCTCCAACCTCCCTCTCTAATCCTCATTTGAATGGAAGGCGAAGTCCAGCTTCTACTATTGCCGCTACAAGATCATCGTCTATTACATCGCTGGCATAATCAGCGGGTCTTCAATACACCCTCCTTCCATCTCAAGTCCCACTCAATTAGAGGCCAATCAACATGGCCTAATAAGAGCTGCGCTCCGCCAAGGGCTCCAGATTCACCTCTCACCCTCTCACCCTGCCCATCTATACCTCCAAGCACCCCTTTGCAGAGCAAGAGAAAGGCCTCAACTGCTCCTGCAAATGCTGCTTGGTCAGCATACAGATGGACACCGACGGAACTGGCAAGCCTTCCGTCACCTCCACTTCTATGCCTACTACAACCCTCAAAGACTGTTCATATTCGACACGGCCAAGGATGCCTGGCTGAACATCTGGGACCTCCAGAACTTCTGCGACAAGTGCAGCCTCAACCAGCTCTACCTTGGCAGTGGATAGATGAACTGTCCAGATTGCGCACCTTCATCCTGCTTCTCAACCTCCTTCTTAGAGGCTTTGGATGGAGCGGCATCAAAAAAGGGCCTTCCAAGACTATGCCATCTTTGGTCTGAAAGCAGGAAAGAATTCCTCCACCCAGCCCCAGCCAGCGGAGCTAATTGCCCCTGCCTTTCAAGACAATGCTGAACGGGAACATTAAAGTTTAACTTTAATGAAATAATTTGGCAGACTTTTGATGCTTCTCTTATCCTAAATATGGATAAAAGAAGATGTCTAAAGAACTTTGGTTCTACGGCATCTGACTGAGATTTGCTGACCCTCTAGACAGCACAAATCTGCAAGGACTGCAGCTTTAAGGCCTCCGCCTACGGCTTTGGCTTCAGCTTCCAGGTCTCCGCCTCCTACAAGATGCCCATTGACCTCTACTCATTCCCCATCAATCAATCGATTGCCAAGAATGACATGTCAATGATCATCAGCGGCCAGCACATTTCCTCCCAGCTCATCAGCTACAAAGGACTGAAATGCGTCGGGCATGGGCCTCTGGCCAACTTCTACTAGGCCTTGTTCATCAAGCTCAGCGGCATCTGGACCGCCTTCATCTGTGACATGAACAAGGCACGGGCCTTTGGCCACTCTAAGACGGCCTGAATTGGCAGGCACCGGCCTTCGGCCACTCACCTATGGCCTGAATCGGCAGGCACCGGCCTTCAGCCACTCTACGACAGCCTGATTTGGCAGGCACCGGCCTTTGGCCACTCCACGATGGCCTGAATCGGCAGGCACCGGCCTTCGGCCACTCTTCGATGGCCTGAATCGGCAGGCACCGGCCTTCAGCCACTCACCTACGGCCTGAATCAGCAGGCACAGGCCTACGGCCACTAGGAGTTCAGCCTGTCACTGCACTCCCATTCCAGCAGCCTTCCTCTGTGGACTCCGACTGCGGACTGAAGGTGTCAAACAGCAGCAACTCAATCAAGTCAATTTGTCCCTGCAGTTCCCCTCCAGCAGCCTTCCTCTGTGGACTCCGACTGTGGGTGGGAATTGGCAAACAGCATGACTAAGCCTCAAGGGTCAACCCCCTCATCTCTAGCAGCCTTCCTCTGTGGACTCCAACTGCAGACCTGAGAATGTCCAACGATGCAGCATCCGTCCTTTGCATTTCTTTCACAGCAGCCTTCCTCTGTGGACTCCAACTGCGGATTGAACCGTGAATTCAGATGCCTGCGAAAAGCCCCACCTAAGAGCTACTAGGAGCCAGCAGGCAACAACTACTCGGCCTCTTGCTACTCTTCTCTGTCGCCCTTATGGGGGGAGGCAGGAAGACTGCAAGGGCACGCCCTGCTACACTCTGCCGCATTGCTGAGGAAGCGGGAGAGAAGCAGGAATCAAGGCAGGGATGGCAGACATGGGAGCGGCTGTCACGTGAGGGCACTGGCAAAGCACCCTCATTCCTTCTCTCTTTGGGCTGAGGGCCCACCTTGTTACTCTGCAAAGGCCTAGTACGCCTTTTGCCGCCTTGTGCCATCGACGGATGGGAGGAGGATGCAGAGGAGAGCGAATTTGTCTTACGGGACTCTGAGCTGACGAGCACAGAATTTGTGACCGCGCAGGCCTACTAGGAGGCAATGACAGTGCCCAGCCTACCAGGCGGCTGGTTATCGATGTGGGAAAGAGTATGGAACACAAAACCCTCAGCCTCTGTTGAACTCCGCCAGGTGGATGATTCGACAAGTGCAGACTACAAGAGTCTGCTTAGCAGCCAAGCTGGTGGCTGATCTCGTCAGTGCGGACCAAAAGGAGTCCACCTCACAGCTGAACTGGCGGCTGACTGGACGAGCGCAGACTACAAGGAGTCTGCTTCGCAGCCGACTACGTGGCTGATCTCATCAGTGCGGGCCACAAGGAGTCTGCCTCGCAGCCGAACTGGTGGCTGACTGGACGAGCACAGACTACGAAGAGTCTGATTTGCAGCCGACTACACGGCTGATCTCATCAGTGCGGGCCACAAGGAGTCCGCCTCACAGCCAAACTGGAGGCTGACTGGACGAGCGCAGACTATGACGAGTCTGCTTCACCGCCAAACTGGTGGCTGATTTTGACGAGCGCGGACTAGTACGAGTCCGCTTTGCAGCCGACTAGGCGGCTGATTTCGTCAAGTGCGGACTACGACAAGTCCACTTTGCAGCCAGACAAGTGGCCGATTCGAGCAGTGCGGACTACTACGAGTCCGTTTTGCAGCCAAACTCGTGGCTGATTCAACAAGCAGACTACTAATCGTCTGCTATGAAAACCGACAATGACTGCTTCAGGAATCAGGAATCATCGAAACTCGTGGAGTGCTGCATATTGCGACTGTTTCGATAGTTCGTAAAGTGCATGGTGGTGGACTTCAGATGGCAAAGCTTGGCTAAAAATCTCTGCACCAATTTGCTACCTACACAAGCCCATCCACCTGCTATTCGACACCCGGCAAAAACAGCCCCCTCAGCCGGCACCCCCTTCGCTGTACACTCCACCCTTCAGCGCGCCACACACTCCCCTGCAAAACACCCCCTGCCCCAGCCAGCAGGAACCTGCTCCCCCAGTCTTTGCAAGAAGGGTGGCAAGAAGAGAGGGCAGACTAATTGCTCCCCCTCCACTCTCCCCTCCGCGGGCCTACGTTTTTTGGTGCAAGCTCTGAAAAAGCGGCCCCTAGAGAGCGCAAACAATGGGAGATTAAAGACCCTCCTTACAACCACACCCTTCTCCCTATGCTCCCCTCCAGAAAAAGCAGCTTCCAAGGAACAGCAAGTGGGGACGACGGATGACTCCACCCTGCCACCATCCTTTGCATTCCTGCGCCCTCGCAAAAAGTGGCCTCCCAAGCACTGACGATCATCCGTCAGACAGCCAGGCTCCACACAGAGGCCTCCTCCAGCACTTAATGGAGATAAATGACACTAAAAGTTCTCCACCAGCACTCCACCAGGCCTCCTCTAAACCCACTTTGGTCCACACACACACTTAGGAGCCCCCTTTCCATGCCACCAACCCCCACAGTGGCCACGCCCCTGGTGGGGGGAGAATCGGGGGTACCCACCAGGTTGCTTCAACGGCTTCAGTCACTCTCTTAAGAGCCCACAAATCCCCCCCCCCCCCCCCCCCAACGAGTCCCATTGCACGCAACTTACGTCCCAACAGTACACCACACTGACTCTTCCCTTCCACGGTCTTCGACGAACATGCTTCCACAGCCCTTGTCGACGATTGCTTGCTCTTCACATCAGCTCACATATCCTCCTGGAGATATGTCCAGCCAGACTCTCCCATCGCTGACAGGAGACAAAATCAACATTGTGTTGCTCCAGGAGGGAGAGGAAGAGAAGGAAAGCAGAATGAGTAATGAATCAAGCAGGAGACACTCACGCCCCTCCAGCAAGCCCGCAGCCCTGGAGAATCAGGACCAGTCTGGACCCATGCAGAGAGGACGAGACCTCCTTGACTTGCTTAGGAGAGGCAACAACCAGACGGAAGAACACAGAATGTCTCCTCAACAACCCCACAGCCATGGAAACAATCCGACAAGAAAGGAACAGGAACTATTGGAAAAGGTGAAGATGTTGGAGAAGACCTGCAGAGAACTCTGACGACAGTTGGCTGATGCTGAAGCTGAGAAGGAGAGATCCAGCAGAGCTCCAAGCGATGGTTACGTGATAACTCACAGACAGGCCGAGTGACTTGACGCCGCATTTGAGAGTCTCAGAAGACTGCGTCGGATCAGCCCTGCACTACAAGACATGTACAAACAAGTACAATCACTGGTGGCCATTGTCAACGGACTGCCAGATGTGGACAAACTGCTGGAGACACTGGGAAGATCGGATCGCTCACAACACCCAGAGCCTCATGGCACACTGTCTTCGTCAACCAGTTCATGTGGAAGGGGAACACGGGGCCATACACAGTATTTGACTGGAGATGTCATACACCAGTTCTCACATGCTGGCAGAGGGGATCGATGAAGTCACCCCAAACGAACATGATCCCTCCCTACCACACACCTTCCAATCCCAAGACTCTGATGCCTGCCCATCGAATCATAGCACCTTATCACTCTCCTTATGTAGGCGTCATTCACAGCGAGAGATGAAGAAGAGAGAAGTACAACTCACCATTACCGTTGGACAGCATGCAAGTGGGAGGGACAGAAGGCAAGGAGAATCACCTAGGCAGCTTCCCGCGATAGTACCATGAACTTCCCAGAGTCGTAATTGACATGACCAAAGAATCATGCGACCATTGACGACATTCCTGCCCCGCGACTTCACTTTTCCTTTCCCCATTCAGATTTACCCATGTGGCATTCATCTCTTGCCTAAACAAGCTAAAGCCCATTATAGCTAGCAGACAGGATGGTGGACGGCCTCTTTGGATCCATTCTTCCAGACAGATGGGCACCAGTGAACATCACCATGGCCACTCAATCCATCTTCTGCTACTCCAACTGCCAGAACATCTTTGAGACCTTCAAAAAGATCGACTGCAACAAGTGTTGGTGACACTACTGCCTCTACTGCTCTCACGGCAACCTGGACCAAATCCTGGGACCAGACTAGGCGGAGTTGACGATGTCAATTTGCCAGAAGCTACTCAAGACCAGCCCAGCAAGCTATGACTGCCCTGGATGTTGCCCAGCGGAGGACCCTACTCTGCTCAACATTGTGGAGCAACTGTTCTTTCAAGGCGTGTTCCACCCCAAGAACATGGTGGCACTCCTCGCGGAGAAAGGGGATGAATGGAAGATCTCCACTTTCGCCATTTGCGATGCTCTCTACCGCGAGACGTGTGCCCTCCGCAAACTCCTGGATGACCAAGCGCCACCACTCTTCGTTCCCATCAACTCCAACTTGGATGCCTCCCAGGACACCTTCCACTGCCATGCTTGCTTCAGCAGACCGATTCCTCGGAACCCAGCCACAACACCCAAACAACACTACAATGATCTGGACCATGAACCACCATCCTACCAAATCGAACACGAGGCCAAGACACCGAAGATAGATGAGGCACCACAACACCGCCTTTATAGAGACATGACTTGGCTTTCCGAGTGCATAGCCCTAGCTCAAGTGCATCTAGACCTCCTCACAACCAACGACCATCACCGCCAGGGCTTTGAGAAATGGTGGCTTCAACTCTTATATCGCAGACAAGAAATCCTCAATCTAGCAGACAAGGCCGCCACAACGCACGTCAAGCCAGCTGCCATGGCAATGTTAGACCTAGATGCACCTAGACTCATGGATGACAGCACATACACTGCACAGTCCCGTCACCCTCAAGCCTCCATCCATCAAGGCTCCATGACAATGCCCCCCATCATGGCCCACCCAGAAACGACATCGCGGTACCCCATGAGAGACCCACGCACACTCAGAGCCAAGTCCCTCCAACTCCATCCATCCAACGTGGTTGCCCTTGCCACGCCGGCCAATCTGGTCTTCCTGAATCCAGACTATGAGGAACACCGCGACATCCAACAGAGGCAAAACACTACTGCATCCGATGTGGACAAACAGCTACACCGTCCTAATGCTCATACAAGGAACGTGGGACCAGTGGATCCTTCCCAAAATGGGCCATTGCAAGCCACCAAACTGTCAGTGGGATGGAAGGAAACGTCAGCAAGGACCCTACCTCTTCGCTCACGCTCAGCACCACCTGGAGAACCATCGTGACCATGGAAGAAGAAGGTCGGATGACAGTTCCATGTGCTAGTGGGCCCAGGACGCCCCGAGCAATGGGATCAGCCAGACCAGACTCCAGAGAGAGAAAGAGGAATGGTAGAGGAAAACGTCTACCGCCCCCTCCAGAAGACTCACCTCCCAGAGACCAACCCACTCGAGGACAGGCACACCACTACCGCTTAGATGGTGACCCAAGGGCTGTGGCTGCCTGGGTACAGATGACCCATCCGCCTCCACCATCGTTTCGCCCCCCAGCACCTCCTGGACCACCGGCGGAGGTTGCGCGAGAAGGAGGAGAGCAACACCCGCCTCAGGAAGCTCAGATGGTTTCTCCAACGCAGCCATCAACATTGGACGTAGGGCCAGGGACAGGACGTGGACTCCAACAATACCCAGAAACTGGACTTGGAATGGCCCTGCATCCCCTGACACAAGTTCCATCCGGAGGACACCCAGGAGGAGCAGGTGGGGTCGTAGGACCTCCTCCCCATCATTATGCCCCGCCACAACACGTTCCACACAACGGGGCACCACAATGGGTTCCAGAAGGGGTTCGAGTGGCATATGAAATACCACCTCCACCCCACGTGCATCCGCCACCACCGCCACCACAACAGCACTATGCCCCACAGCAATAGCACTACACCCCTCAGCAACAGTACTATGCTCTGCCGCCACCTCACGGGCAACCTATGCCAGCTCAAGCCAGTCAGTGGGGTCCAAATCCAGCGATGCAAGGAATAGGAACTGCATCACTGCAGTACTGTCAACAGGTCCTCCACCACTTGTTCCTCCAACAAGAGCGAGAGCAACTGAGACAGACACTTCCGCCAATAGAGTACCCTCGATTCAAAGGGGACCCCTTGGACTTTCCCACCTGGAAGTCCTCCTTCCTTAACCTCATCCATCGGATGGATCACCGATGACCCCCACCAGCAAATCCAAATCCTAGGACAGTGCTTGGAAGGAGAACCACTCAAGAAGGTGCAACGGTATCTGGCGGACCCCGGCAACTTCGACATCATCCTCACCTTGCTGACACGAGATTATGAGAACCCAACGCTCCTCATCCAATGAGCCAAGAAGGACATCGAACAGCTACCCTCAGTGTCAGACCACAATCTGGATAGCTTCCTCGACCAGCTCAGGTCCAGCTTCTACTTCCTTCGGGTCCAATGCCAACTACCGGAAGAGAAGTTGCTCCACCTCACGCAGACGGTGTTGAGCAAACTACCCTCCAGCATATACAACCAATGCCTTCACATATTGTGGTCCATCAACCTGCATGACATCAGCATCAATCACCTCATACCTCTACTCGAGGAAGAGGCCCATCTACTACAATCAAAGAGGGTGATGCGGGCCGGACAAACTGATAGCAGACACACCTCGAGAGAGCACCCACACTCGACCAAGTCTCGCTCCAACGTCCTCTCTGCTGGCGTGGAAAAGGAGATGACCACACTTACGAACACAACACCATCGCCACTGAGAGACCCGGCCTGTGCCTTCTGTTCAGGGAATCACAAACCGATCAACTGCCATCGCTTCACCACTGCCAAACAAAGGAAAGACCAAGCGGCAAAGTTTCAGTGCTGCTACAAATGCCTAGTGGAAGGACATGATGCGAGCAGCTGCAGATCACAGTATAACTGTCAGTTATGTTGCCAACCACACCATCATTCTGCCATCTGCTACGACGCCTTTCCCGACAAGCACAGACAAAACTCCCTTTCTCGCCGCCGGCAGGAAGACAGTACCCAACAGACCAGCAGGAGCCCACAACGCAGACAGTCACGCAGCCCCCTCGCTACACGCCAACTTGCACCCGCAGTGGCAATTGCGAGACGGGGAACAGAGCCAGAGTCATTCACCTGCGTCTCGCAATACCTCTCAAGCAGGAACCTTGTCTCCCAATCGCAAACAAGGGATGACAAGGTCAAGGAACAATAGCAGAAGTCCAGGATGATCAAACAATCGATCCAGACAACAGCAGGGGAGAAGAGAGGACAACCTGCTCCTCAGTCCAACGACGGCCGGCGACCCCACTTCCCAGATCCCAATCCAGGGAGGGGAGCGCATGCAAAGAAGGATCGACCAGGAAAAAGAGCGAAGAAAGAAAGACAGCCAGCATGATGGCATCAGGAGTAGGACACCCCGACCCAGGGCCCATCATGCTCACCTTCCCAGCACGGCTCCACTCCAAAGATTGGGGAGCATTGGCGGACGTAGTGTGCATCCTGGACTCCGGTTCACAGATGACGGCGGTGTCCAACTGCATTGTGGAGCGGTTAGGACTAAAACACTGGACGAACAGGAAATCAACACAGGAGTCTTTGGACACAAAGAGCAATGCCAGATGCGGATGAAGAAGGTGGAGCTGAACATATGCGCGCCCAGCGGATTTGAGTTCAGCCTGGAAGCCTGGGTTCCCGAAGGGGAGGTCTGCCCACCACTCACTCTCAAGGCCCCCTTTACCGGGGAAGAGTGGGACCGGATCCACAACATGTATCCAGAGCTCCTGACCATGCCGCCACACAGCAAGGAGGAACTGATGGAGGTGGACATACTCTTCAGACAAGACGTGAATGCATTCGTCCTCACCAACGCTGTGCCTTGGAGTAGCCAACTCCACCCAGGTCTTGCCATCTTCCCCAGTCCTTTGGGAAGCTTCATGGTAGGGAACACGAAATCACCATTCCAAACCAGACAAGGGGCTTGCCCAAAGACAGTCATCTTGACGAATGGGAAAGGGGAGCCAGGAAACAAGTGCCAGGGAGAACAGCCAAGAGGACAACATCCAACGAGTCATGGCGTGAGGGAGCCCCCTGACTTCCCTCTCACTCGATCACAACTTCAAGAGACACTCAGGAGCCCTATGGACCCACTGGCATGACACTGCAGATTGATAGAATGGATCAAGGCCTTGGAGACTGACTTGAGACGGCTAGGCTATCTGGTGGACCGACAAGTCCAAGAACATCTTCACCGATTATTTTGGAAGAGACTGGTTGAGGCGAGGGAGGGGCTGGCGGAGAGGGGAGGACAGGAATCGGTGTGGATTGCAGCGCCGCCCAACCCGTGGTGTGAGGGATCAGCTCCACTCTCGTCATCCCTCTCTATACTGCTGCCGATCCAATTCCTGCCACCATCTAGGACCCTAGTTCCCATCATGGGGAAATGACAGGTCCTGATGTTGGGAGTGGGGAAACGAGAGGAGAGGGAAGGAGAGGGGGAGGAGACGGTGAGCAAGGAGATGGAAGCATACGTGTCCCCGCCCCCCCCCCCCCCCCCCCCCCCCCCCCCCCCCCCCCACCCCCCCGCCCGGAGCAACCAACCAACTTTTTGTCTGGGACCCCCCCCCCGACCCCCCCCCCCCCGGTCCCAACCAACCAACCAACATTTCCAAGTTGGTGTCAAACCAACCAACCAACTTGGCTGGAAGGTACCCCCCCGGGGCCCCTGGTCCTTCCAACCAACCAATTTTTTGAAAATTTCAAAGGAAATTCACTGAGTTTGTAGGTGAAAATCGAAAATTTTCCTTGCTGAAGCAAGTTTATTGCTAATTTAGGGTTTTTAAAGGCAATTTTTCCTTATATATCCCTCTATTATGCAAAATTTTCTCAATGTTCCAAGTAATCAACCCACATTGACCAACCCCCAAATAACCCCCACCGGTGGGGGGTGGGGGCCCCCGGGGGGGGTCGGGTGGGGCCCCTGCACCAACCAACCAACTTTGACCTGGAAAAACCCGACCGGGGGGGGGGGGGGGGGGGGGGGTGAAATCAACCAACTCCGGGGGGGGGGTTCCTTTTTTAGTAGGGACACGTATGGATGGAAGTCCTCTCCATCGGTGTGGAATCCTGCGAGAGCAGTGGTGAGGATGAGACACTGACTGAGGGAGAGATACGAGAAGACCGGATGATTGCTACCCTGGGACCACACCTCTGGAAGCTTCTGGCCTGCAATGCCTCGAGAAGACCCTGCAGTTTGAAGAACATGACGAACGTCCTGGGCAGTCGAGAACCCAGCTACTACCTGCCCTGCTGATGGAAGAACAAGATTCGCCTACCATGGAACAGAGACGATGGCCAGGTGGATCCCGGAGCGAGTCTCCCCGTCAGTCACTTCACCATGCCGACCAACCCAGACTTCATCATCTTGGATGACCAAACCCGACAGCTGAGGGTGTTCTGGGGTTTCCACTCAGTGGAAAGCATTTGGATGGACGTTAAAGGAGCCTACTTGAAAATGATCCTCCATTGCTGCCAACATAGCCACAGGATGCACACGGTCCGGATCCGATGCATGACTGCGGACATATGGGATGCACTACCCAATCGAGTGAAGACAGTGATGATGTTTGAAGGTGCAGTGGGAACCCTGGAGAAACCCGAGATCACGAAACTAACCATCGGCTACGAGCCTTCCATCCTAGAGGTGTCCCGATTGGCTATGGGATTGAAGACACTACAAATCCATGGACTACAGGACTTTTCCGCCGAGAGCTGGGCAGCACTGAGCAGACTCCAGCAACTACGCACCCTTCACATTGGAGCCTCGGAGGACGGGAGGTGCCGACTCGGAGGGGAGTGGACCGAGCCACTGCCTCAGCTCCGGACTCTCAGCTTCCACTGCTTCTCTGTGATAAGGATGCCCTACCTGAAGAGACTGACACCAAACTTGGTCACACTTTGTCTTCCCCAAGTCCACTTCGAGCACGCAACTTGGGATGAAGAAAGGGGACCTAGTGAAGTTTGGGATAGCTTGCCCAGCCAGCTGAAGCATCTACGCCTCAACACTCACGGCACCTGGGCCATTTCCCAAACTACCACAAAGAAGCTCCCAACCGGAACAAGGATACTGGGAGAGCTGAAAGATCTGAGAGTGGATGGAGAGTTCTCAGGACTTGAGGAACTAGCACCCAACCTCACTGCAGTGGCCACAGAAGGATTGGAGGACCTACCGCCGACTATCACCAAACTCCACTACACTGGAGAGTTGGAGGCAGAAGGGAAGGAACCTCTGGCGGACTGGTTGAAGAGATCCCGGTCCTCACTCATCTCTCCTTCCTGAACTTCTCAAATGTCTTCGTCCACTCTCCAAGCCATCTCTACATTCTTCCTCAGCTAGAGATGGTCACCCACCTGCTGCTGGATCATCTGGCCTGGAACACCTTTTGCATGGTCCGGAAAGGGGATGAAATCCCACCGGAGGAGACTATCCCACTGGGTCTACCTCCACCCAAACTCAAGTACCTCAAGCTAGACTGGTCGACCTACTATTTCCTGGGACATCCAGACCTAGCGCCGATGACCAGAGGAGAGATTGTCCACCTGGCTAGATTCTTGAGCTACGTCGAACTTCTGTTCATGGTCAAGTTCACTGATGACCATTCGGGAATTGTGGGGAAGCAGGCTCTTCGTCCCACACTCCTGAAGGAAGAGGTGAAGAGATGGCGATGGAGGAAGTGTCCCGACAAGATCAACACACTCAGAGTGACAGAGCACTCATTCACGCCTACCCATTGGCGGTACAAATTCACGGCAATTCTGATGACAGAGGAAGAACGAGAAAAGGAGCAGCAGCATGCGAAGAAATGGAAGAGCAAGACCAGGGCCAAGAGGAGAAGAGCGGAGAAGAAGAAGGAAGCACAGAAGTGCTATCCACGACTCCTCTTGTCCGAACAAACGTTGGGAACCAGCCGAGGACTCGGGAAAGAAACAGGGGGTATAGCAACGCTGATGTTGCTAGCCCTTTGTCTGCTCACCCCAGCTATGGCCGAGCCTGCATCCCGAGTCGGCACTCATGACCATGGTGACACCTTCCCCTCGAACCAAGACAGCAGCCGCACTATTCTCCAGGGGACTTGGCACCGTCTGGACCAACCGGCGCCGTCACTGGAAAATGTGAAGTTTCAGCTGTGTCACCAACACAGTGGAGGAGGCCGACCATTCCTTCTCCCAGAGTGAACTAGAGACTGCTCAATCTATGGGAAACCAGCAGAACACTCCTACCACAACGTGGACTTGTGGCTTCCAGCTACAGAGGGACCCAGCGTGCCAGCTGCGAAGTGCATTCTGGAGATCACCACCACAACTACCTGGTGGAATGGCTTTGTCTCACATCTCAACAGGGGATTGTCTAATCCCATCGAGAAGTTGAATGTGCCGGCTGACAAGTGCGAACGAGCCTGGACAAAACAATGGTTCAGGGGACTGAAGCTCATACAGGTCGACAAGTCCCTCTGGTCCACTAATCAGTCCCTACACTATGAATGGCACTGCTGCAGCGGAACGTACACGTACAAGACAATCAACCTCTACGTCCTAGAAGGGACAGTGTACGCAGGACATCAAGCCCTCACCTTGAGCCTCGGGTCATTGAAGGGATGCCAGATAGAGAAGGAGAGCTGTGTCCAACCTCAGTACACCATCGTGTGGAATGACACGCCGGTCCTCAAGTACTGCCCCTTTCGCTACTTTGGAGGCTTCATCAGAGACGTGATGGGTTTGCGGGTGCGGATCCCCAAACTATCCACCACCTTTTCCACCTACTTGCCCAAGGACAGCTTTCCATACACCAAGGAGTCAATGAGTTGTCTCCCCGCAGGAACTCTTCTCTCCCACGAAGGAGGAGCCTTAAGAATCAACAGCACCAAGACGGATGGCATGACAGAGGACCCCGGGAAAGAGGGAAAGAGGAGGGCGGAGAGAGATGTGGCCACTGCCACTCATCCTCGAACGGGAAGGCTCTACTCACCTCCTTCCACAACAACAAAACCACACTGGGACTTCGACAAAGGGACTAGGAAGGAAGCTATCCACGCAGCCCTTCTCGGTATAGAGAACTGGGTTCAACATCATGACCCAGTAGAAGCTAAACTCCACTACATTGTGGATGAACTGGTGGACATGATGGAGCAGGTGGAACTGAGCGATGAACATCGATTGTGTATGCTGGAAGAGCACCAGTACCAAGTTCTGAAGCAGATGGTCAGGAAGAGCCCTACCAACGGAATCTGTGCCCTCACCGGTCGACTAGACATCTCGGCAGAAGTGAGAGGGTCGGCCATCTACATCTCTCAATGTATGGAGGCAGACGTAGAAGTGATCTACCCAAATCACCAACTTCCGGGAGAAGAGAAATGCTACCTTTTCCTACCAGTGCATCTAAAGACAGGAGAGACCCTGTTCCTGCCTGATGGAGTGGGAAGGGACCTCACCTATCATAGCCCTCTGGCGGATTGTCACCACGACCACCCCTTCTGGTTCGTAGATCCAGTGTCAGCAGCCGAAACTTTGGCCTTCTTCAAGAACTTCACCCATGGCTCATTTGCTACACTCTTGCAAGCCCCCGCCATTCATCATCTACAACCTAACATCACTTACGACACCCCTGTCCTCTTCAACTCGTGGCTGATGCCCCCCTTTGTGGCTCTCATCACCTATTCCTCAAGTCTGCCGATCCTGGAGAGGAAACTCAATGGACTGACGAAATACACGAGTCATTTCTCCCTTGACCCCAGTGGTGTAGTTCAAGGGATTGAAGCCTACGGTCACACAGTGGGAGACATCGTGGGAACGTTGTCCGAAGGAGCACAAGGATTGGCAAAGACCTCCTGGTCCGGCATCAATAACCTGGGCTCTTCTGTCATCAAACCGATCATCATGGTTGTTGGCATCATTCTGGCCATATTGGCCGTCATCGCGGTGGGTGTCTTCCTCTTCTGGGTTTCGCAGTATACCTTGTGGGGAGCCGGCGCTAGGAGGAGAACGAGGGAGTGGAAAGAGCATCTACAAGGGTGGGATTTCACCAGCTATCTTCCTCAATGGATAATGGCCAATGGGACGATGGCTGAGAATCCGGATACCCAGTTTCTCCCAGTGGAAGCACCATTGTCTCGCTCTGCTTCCATGATGGACCTCATCAGACTAGACTCCCGAGGAGCAACGGCCACATTTAGTCACGCCAACTTGTGAAGCCGGAGCCCAAGTCTACATCGTTTGCAGGGTCTTTCACGAGATGTCAATTGGATCGGATCTCGAAGTTTGGCCGGGTCAAGAGCGCAGATCGATCAAACACCTTCGATGAGCTCTGTCCATCTACTGCCATGGGACCCGACTGCTGCACAGATGCCACAGTCCATGCAAAGCTCTCGGTCAATGCTGGCACGGTCTTGCTCTACCACTCCAGCGCCAATATCACGCTGGCCTTGATGACTTCCCCTTGTTTTGTAGTACTGCTTGTAGCCTAGATCTGAGGCCCCATTCCTCTGCCTGCTCTAGTTGTTGGTGTGATCACTTCTGCCCTTTCCCGGTCGCCCGCGGGTGCACTGTGGTGTTTCCTAAGCCGGTTTTGTCGACCTTGACTGTCGATGAGGCGGGCAGAAGGGAGGCCGGGATCAGTTGCTCTCTTAGTGGCTCGACATGCCCCAACCTGTTCCGCTCTCCTAACCCTTTTGGTGACGATGAAAGAGAATCTTGCTACGTTACTGCTGCATATCACCACAATAGCATTACCTTTCAGGAAAAAAAAGTTTGTCCCAATCCATTGAGAATTCGCCTGTGGACAGCATTTCCAGACATATACCTACATATATATATATATATATATATGAACAAGACTAAAATGCTACAGCATGAGCTGCTTATGAATTGTCAATCATCAAAAAGAAACAAGGTGTGACGAAATCATGATCAGTTTCGATTTGAGTTATAACCCATTTTGATTCAAAATTTTAACAGTTTCATCTACAAAATCCACTTATCATTCATAAGCAGGCGGCAATTTATGGCAGGGATCCTGTCACCTGGATTGTTCTAGTTTTTGTTTTGTCTTCAATTTTGGCTTAAATGATGTTATTTGTGAACCTTAACTAAATATTTTTTAGCCTATTACAGAAAAAAACATGTCAAATTTGAAGAGTGATTCAGACTAAAATAAAAAACTGATCAGATTGCAAATATCAGCAAAAGCTAACTTTACTTTAGCTAATTTCAATTTAAATTCAATTTCGTTTGTTTTTTTGTTACGCTTCATTTAGTGAATTAATTAATTTCATCATGACCAAAAATTCAGAAAAATTTCTTCAATTTAACTTCAAAGCATGTAATTACATTTTAACATATTTTTTTAATTTCATTTGTTGTATTTTCTATTTTATTTTTCACTAATTTTTTGTCCTCTTTGTGCCAAAATTGCCCTTCGGGCCGCTCCACGGTCAAAAACAAGGTATTACCGAGCTGCTTGCAGACATTGTTTCAACGAGGGCCAAGGGGGGGCCCCCCCGAAGAACAGAACAAAACCAGACAAAAACCTTTCAAAAAATCAGGAAAAACAATTAAAAAAAAGGAGGGAGGAAGCAGGAACTTGGGGTATCGTAGTATGGCCACCCTTTTCGGGCTCCACACCGTCCTGGAGTACCCTTGTGGGAGAAGAAGGAGACGTTAGAGTTTATGCAGAACGTGAAGTTGAAGCGAGACTGCAGACTGATGGCATGATGGTGAAATGGGGAGTTTAAGTAGGAGAAGGTGGTGTGCACACAGGAGTGAGACAAGATGGCGGCATCGGAGGGAGGGGGTTTGCAGTGACGGGGAGCGAGAGGCAACGTGAGGGGAAGGAATGGAATGCTAGCATGGGAGGACATGAAGTAGGGTCAGGAAGAAAAGGTTTTGGATGCCATGGACTTAGTTGTCGCACTACGCCCTCTTTCACACATGTCAAGGAAGCTGCAAGCATCCGCCAAAAACACATCATTTATCACATTTCACCTTCTTTTCTTTACATCAACAGTCTTAAGTCGCAGGAAACAGAATGAATTGGGAATTTAGCAGAGATTAATAAGCACAAGTTGGGCTAAAAAGGTTGCGGAAGCATGGATAAAAACTTGAGCAAATGTCAAATAAGAAGAATTGGGCAGGGGAGGAGGAGGAAGGAGGCGGTGTAGCGGAGACCAGTCGACGCTCGTCCCTCCAGCAGCCTACTTCTTCTCCGTCCGTTGCTGCAAATTTCATTCTCATTACTTGGGATCTTTGAAACTCATTCTATTCTATTTAGTCTCTCTTTTTACTTCAAACTTTCAGTTCCTAATCAATTACAAACTAACAGCATTATATCGATACATTATTCATCGCTAAGAATCAAGAGACACGGAAGGAGTTAACAAATTTGTCATGACACTGTTTGCGTCCGTGGTCCTGCTGCTGCTGGTGCTGTTGGCGAGTCACAGGCGGCGTTGGCTGCGCCTCTGGCAGGTTCTCCAGGTTCATCACGTCTGGCTGCCTTGGCTCCGCTGGGCCTTCCTGCTCCATGGGCGCCTCTTCTTGTTGCTGCGATGCGCTGGGTGCTTGCTCTGCCGGAGGTGGCGGAGGAGCTTGCAGTGGGGGCGGCGGCGGCGCCTGCATCGGCTGTGGCGGTGGTGGCGGCGGCTGCATCGGCTGCGGCGGCAGCGGCGGCGGTGGACGCATGGGCGGCAAGGGTGGAAGGAAGGGGCTTGCAGCGAAGGGGGCGACGTTGGAGGGGCCTCCAATCAGCCAGCCTCGGTATCCGCCTGGTGGTTGGTTGTGGAATGGGGGGCAAATGAAGTGTTGGGGCGGCGGGCGGAAGGTGGGCGGTTGCTGTTGCTGGAAGAGAGGAGGAAGAGGCTGGCGGTAGACATAGTCAAGTCGAGGCCGAGCAAAGCGTTGGTGCTGTCGACGGAGAGGCTGCTGTCGCTGCTGCTGTCCACCGCCTCGGTTCCGGCTCAGCATACGGTCCACCAGGTTGTCCATTTGACAACGCTCCTCGCTTTTCTTGAACAGGACCTGGTTGCGGTTGAGGAAGAATGTGGTGGGGAGAGTGTTGTAGGTGTCCATGTTGACTGCGTTGGCCTGGTAGGGAGGGTCGGGCGAGTTGTAGAGCAGGGTCTTCCAGTTGGCGTCCGAGTCCGGGTCGTTGGCGCAGATGTCCAGGAACTCCTCCAGCCCCTCGCAGACGTGGTTCCCCTTCCAGAGCGCTTGCAGGTAGATGAAGGTCTCAGGGAGGTTGGCCCACTGGAGGGTGTTCTTGTCGGTGGCATTGAGGAGGTCGTCGAGGGAGTCGATGATGCCGTGCCAGGAGCCGAAGATGAAGAGCTCGCGGCTGTGCTGGGTGACGGCCACGGTGAAGCGGTTCTTCTGGGCCAAGAAGGTGGCGTTGATCTTGGACTTGGCGTCCCCGTCGATCAGCTTCCGGTTGCGCACCAGGGAGAGGAGCACCACCTTCGCCTCCTGCCCGATCTGCCTGTCCACTGTCTGGACCTTGACGCCTTCGATGTTGTACTCGATCAGCAGGGCATTCATGAGGTCTTCCTGGCCTCTGTACGGAGTGGAGACGAGGACCTCGCCCTCTTGGAAGGTGTTGTTGTCGTGCCCCAGGCGACGGAGGAGGAAGAAGATGGTCTTCATGATCAGGGCCACCTCTCCCGGGTTGCCGAAGGACTTCCCAACCGACTCTTCCTCGTGTTCATGGTGGAAGAAGGTGATTGAGTCTTGGTACAGGCGATGTGGTAGGAGAGAAGTTGGGGTGGCCAAAGCCTTGTCGATGTGCGCGGTGGGGCGCGTGGATTCCCCGTAGAGGTTGGTGACGACAGGGCAGGTGGTGGCAGGGAGGCGAAAGGAGGTGTCCAGGCAGCGGGCAGTCATGTAGTCGCTGGCGACCTCCTGGAAGATGGTGAGGATGGACTTCTGCCCCAGCATGCATCCCATCCCGGCTCCATGCATGTAGGGCTGCAGCTGGTGTCTATCTCCTGCCCAGATCACCGTGTTCAGGGACTGTCCACACTGGCCGACAATCCAGCAGGCGATTCCACGATCTACGAGACTGGCTTCGTCGACGGTGAGGATGGTGGCGTTGAAGTTGAGGTGCTGGAGGGTGTAGTCCCTGGCGAAGTTGATGGTGGTGAAGAGGAAGTTGGGCTTGATGGCGCAGAAGACGGCCTGGACCAGGTCCCGGTATGCCTTGCGGAGTAGCTTCTCCTTCTCCGCCCAGTCGTTCATCAGCGCATTGGCCTCCTTCTGCTTTGCCGCTGGGCGCCTCCTCGAACTGCTGCCCTCGTTTCCCTCTCCCGCCATCTCCATCACCTCAATCAATCATCCCTTCCCTTTCTATCCTACTTATGGCTGTCTGGTTAGAGTAAGGAAGAAATGAGTACCTCTTTCACTTCTTTCCGTGCTTCTTCTCGGCGAGTGGCGTAGTCGTGGTAGCAGGCAAAGGCGTGCTCATGGTCATCCTTGTCACGTCCGGCGGGCTCCCCCATGGCCTCCACGCTCTCTTCCACAGTCGGCAGCACCAGCTCGTCCTCTCCAGCCTGCTTCAGCAGCTGGTCCATCTTGGCCATGTAGTTGGCCAGGCGATCTGTGAAGTGGAGGTGGTCGGGGACTTGGAAGCCGCCGCTGGTCGCGTAGGTGGCTGAGGCAAGGCGAAGAGGGCGGAAGGCATCCTCCAGCTCTTCCGCTCTTCCCTCCTCGGTTCCTCCGTCTTCGGCTCCTGCTCTCTCCTCCACAATCTTCGTGGCCTTCACTAGCGCACTGAAGCCGTTGTCTGCCGCAAAGTTGGTCTTGGCGCAGAAGAGGACGCAGGCGTCCTGGACGTGGTCCACGAGGCCTTTCTGGGTGCATAGGACGTAGCACATGAGGGAGATGATGACGGTGGTGGTTTTGGCTGCCCTGGCCACTCCGTCCAGCGTCAGCCCTCGGCCGAAGTTTTCGACGTAGACCTGGATGGCTATCTCCTGTGCCACCAGGAGCTGCTGCAGTGTGGGTGATTGTCCTTCTGGCATGAAGGAGGTGAACTGGGCCGTGTGCTCTGCCAGCTCCTCGCTCGTCATGTGCCTGGGCTCCGGCCGCTTCTTCCCCTCCTCCTTGTCCCTTTGCTCCTTTGCGTTCTTCGCGTCCATCCAGGAGAAGGAGTCCTCCATCAGGCGCTGCAGTGGAAAGTCCGTATCATGGGATGCGTAGCTAGTCGGGTTGGCCGAAGCCTCGTTCTCCTCGTGGAGGAGGTTGGCACAGGTGGGACGGAGGTAGCGGCTGCAGAAGACCTTGTGGACGAAGTCCTCGTAGATGCTGTCGCTGTCCAGGTCGGTGACGAGGACGCCCTTGAAGAAGTCCGCCTTGACGTTGGATGGGATGACGGCTTGGAACCAGCCGACGATGGTCTTCGGGTCCGGCCGCAGCACCACCACCTTGAACTGCTCCCCCGGCAGGGGCGGGTTCCCGCTCAACACTGGCCATGCTACCTGTGTCCAGCTGGGCATCTCCATCTGCGTCACCTGCAATAGATATAGGATAAATCTCTTTCATACCCCAAAGGAAGAGAGGGGACTAGAAAGGTAGAAAAGGGAACCTTGACAACTGTGCAGGAGACGGCGGGGATGGTTCTGTTGATCTGCGGCTCTCTGTCGATGTTGTAGGTGTGGAGTTTGAAGAAGGTGCTGGCCTCGGCCAGCTTGGCCTGGAAGGCGTCCGTGTCCTGGTCTCCGGGGACGTGGAGGAAGAAGACGTGCTCGCCGTCCTCCTCGTCGTAGGGGCAGAAGCCGGCGACGCCAGGGACCTGGTGAATGGGCTGGTCCAGGGCCGTGCAGTACTCATCGTAGTGGCAAGTGGCCAGGAAGACGGAGCTGCCGATGATGAGGCACTCCGCGAGGGTGTGGCAATAGATGCGGTCCAGGAAGTTGCTGTTGGTGAAGTTGTTGAGGAGCTCCTTGGGGTAGGCGGCGAGGAAGTGCGCCTCGGTATAGGTGAAGAGGTAGACGTGGGTGGCATAGTAGAGGGAGTCCTTTTCTTCCTGGTAGAATGCGGGTCTGGACTGTTGCGCTGTGTCGAGAGGGCATGCCCGGAGGATGAGGACAAGGGCGCCCTCGGCAGCTGCTTCTCGGTAGACAGGCTTGGTACCAAAGTACTGGGTTTTCGGGTCCATGAGCACGTAGCCCCGCTGATGGTGTCGGACAACCTGCTTCTTCATCTGCTTCCCATCCTTAGGGTCTGGCACCAGCTCCTCCTCGGCCTGGACGAAGGTGTTGGCGAAGAGGGCCCAGACAAAGGGCGGGGGCGGTGCGTTCTTCTTCCTCGCGCTGACCGGCTTCTCTCCCACATCGTCCATTACTTCCTCCTCTCTTTCTCCTGCCTGCGCTCTTTCTCCTCCGGCCTGCTCTTGGCCAGGATGGGTGGCGGACGGGAGGAATGGCATTAGGCATGTCCTCGGCTGCTTCTGGTCCAGCTTCTCCTTCTCCAGGTCCTTGCGGAGGGCTTGGACTTCGGGCTCTTCCTCTTGGGAGCGGTTGGCGCGTCTGCTGGTGATGGCGAAGGTGCCGTAGAGGCCCTCGCCCTTCTTGCTGGTGAACTCCGGGAGCTCCACCACGTGCGCCTTCCAGCATCCGTCCAGCGCTCCCTGCACTACCAGACAATCTCCCGCAGTGTCTCACCCTGCATCCAACACTCATTCTCTCTTTTTCCGCTCAGTTGCCTTTTCCAATCTTCTTTAGGGAATAGGAAGGAATGAAATGTG